>JAYEVD010000565.1:0-129269 GCA_036346405.1 Phyllostachys edulis
AATCAATGCAAACACCCAAAATAGACTTCGGTGTGCCCTAGGTCATTTCTAGGTGCATTTGGAATAATTCCGGCGGTGTGAAACTTTGCTAAGCAGCGGTATCCAAAGCTCCACTTTCTGAAATCGAGGCGCGAAAGCAATCAATATGAAACACCCAAAATAGACTTCTAGTGTGCCCTACCTCATTTCTAGATGCATTTGGAATCCTTAGAGGCGGTGTGAAACTTTCACAGCAGCAGCGTACCCTAAGCTCCAATTTTTGAAATCGAGGTACGGAAGAAAATCCACACCAAATAACTATAATGGGTTACGGTGTGCCCTCGTCATTTCTAGGTGCATTTGGAATAATTCCGAGCAAGTGTGAAACATTCGAGCAGCGGTACCCGAGCTCCACTTTATGAAATCGAGGCATGGAAAGAAAATGAACATCAAACTCCCATAATGGACATCTAGTGTGCCCTACCTCATTTCTAGGTGCATTTGGAATCTTCCCAGGCGGTAAGTGAAACTTTCGAGCAGCGGGCGTGCCACTGAGCTCTAATTTATGAAATCGAGGCACGGAAAGAAAATCAAACCAAACACCCATAATGGACTTTTAGTGTGCCCTCGTTATTTCTAGGTGCATTTGGAATAATTACGGCGGTGTAAAACTTTGCGGAGGCGGCGGTACGGAGCTCACATTATGAAATCGAGGTACGGAAAGAAAATCAATGCAAACACCCAAAATGGACTTACGGTGTGCCCTATGTCATTTCTAGGTGCATTTGGAATAATTCAGCGGTGTGAAACTTTCTTTGAGCAGCGGTATCCAAGCTCCACTTTATGAAATCGAGGCACAAAAAGACAATCATCTGAAAAGACCCAAAATAGACTTCTAGTGTGCCTCTACCTCATTTCTAGGTGCATTTGGAATACTTAGAGCGGTGTGAAACTTTCGAGCAGCAGCGCACCCTAAGCTCCAATTTATGAAATCGAGGCACGGAAATAAATCCACACCAAATAACTATAATGGACTTCGGTGTGCCCTCGTCATTTCAAGGTGCATTTGGAATAATTCCGAGCAAGTGTGAAACATTCGAGCAATGAGGTACCAGAGCTCCACTGTATGAAATAGAGGCATGGAAAGAAAATGAACATCAAACTCCCATAATGGACTTCTAGTGTGCCCTACCTCATTTCTATGTGCATTTGGAATCTTTCGGTAGGTGTGAAACTTTCGAGCAGCGTACCCTCGGCTCCAATTTATGAAATCGAGGCGCGGAAAGAAAATCAAAACCAAACACCCATAATGGACTTCTAATGTGCCCTCGTCATTTCTAGGTGCATTTGGAATAATTACGAGCAGTGTAAAATTTTGCGAGCGGCGGGTGCGGAGCTCCACATTATGAAATCGAGGCACGGAAAGAAAATCAATGCAAACACCCAAAATGGACTTCGGTGTGCCCTATGTCATTTCTAGGTGCATTTGGAATAATTCGGCAGGTGTGAAACTTTCTGAGCAGCGGTATCGAGCTCCACTTTATGAAATCGAGGGTAGAAAAAAATCAAATGAAACACCCAAAATAGACTTCTAGTGTGCCCTACCTCATTTCTAGGTGCATTTGGAATCCCAGAGCGGTGTGAAACTTTCTTTGAGCAGCGTGCCCTAGAGCTCCAATTTATGAAATCGAGGCACGGAAGAAAATCACACAAATAACTATAATGGACTTACGGTGTGCCCTCGTCATTTCTAGGTGCATTTGGAATAATTCCGAGCAAGTGTGAAACATTCGAGCAGCGGTACCCAGGCTCCTTGTATGAAATCGAGGCATGGAAAGAAAATGAACATCAAACTCCCATAATGGACTTCTAGTGTGCCCTACCTCATTTCTAGGTGCATTTGGAATCTTTCCCGGTAGGTGTGAAACTTTCGAGAAGCAGCGTACCCGAGCTCCAATTTATGAAATCGAGGCACGGAAAGAAAATCAAAACCAAACACCCATAATGGACTTCTAATGTGCCCTCGTCATTTCTAGGTGCATTTGGAATAATTACGGCGGTGTAAAACTTTGCGAGCGGCAGGTGCGGAGCTCCACATTATGAAATCGAGTCATGGAAAGAAAATCAATGCAAACACCCAAAATGGACTTCGGTGTGCCCTATGTCATTTCTAGGTGCATTTGGAATAATTCGGCAGTGTGAAACTTTCTTTGAGCAGCGGTATCTAGAGCTCCACTTTATGAAATCGAGGCACGAGAAAGACAATCAATCTGAAACACCCAAAATAGACTTCTAGTGTGCCCTACCTCATTTCTAGGTGCATTTGGAATCCTTAGAAGCGGTGTGAAACTTTCGAGCAGCAGCGTACCCGAGCTCCAATTTATGAAATCGAGGCACGGAAAGAAAATCCACACCAAATAACTATAATGGACTTACGGTGTGCCCTACGTCATTTCTAGGTGCATTTGGAATAATTAGAGCAAGTGTGAAACATTCGAGCAGCGGGTACCGAGCTCCACTGTATGAAATCGAGGCATGGAAAGAAAATGAACATCAAACTCCCATAATGGACTTCTAGTGTGCCCTACCTCATTTCTAGGTGCATTTGGAATCTTTCCCAACCGGTGTGAAACTTTCGAGCAGCAGCGTACCCTCGGCTCCAATTTATGAAATCGAGGCCACGGAAGAAAATCAAACCAAACACCCATAATGGACATCTAATGTGCCCTCGTCATTTCTAGGTGCATTTGGAATAATTCGAGCGGTGTAAAACTTTGCGAGCGGCGGTGCGGAGCTCCACATTATGAAATCGAGGCACGGAAGAAAATCAATAAACACCCAAAATGGACTTACGGTGTGCCCTATGTCATTTCTAGGTGCATTTGGAATAATTCGAGCGGTGTGAAACTTTCTTGAGCAGCGGTATCGAGCTCCACTTTATGAAATCGAGGCACGAGAAAGACAATCAATCTGAAACACCCAAAATAGACTTCTAGTGTGCCTACCTCATTTCTAGGTGCATTTGGAATCCTTAGGCGGTGTGAAACTTTCGAGCAGCAGCGTACCCTAAGCTCCAATTTATGAAATCGAGGCGCGGAAAGAAAATCCACACAAATAACTATAATGGACTTACGGTGTGCCCTCGTCATTTCTAGGTGCATTTGGAATAATTAGAGCAAGTGTGAAACATTCGAGCGATGGGTACCCGAGCTCCACTTTATGAAATCGAGGCATGGAAAGAAAATGAACATCAAACTCCCATAATGGACTTCTAGTGTGCCCTACCTCATTTCTAGGTGCATTTGGAATCTTTCGGTAGGTGTGAAACTTTCGAGCAGCGCGTACCCTCGGCTCCAATTTATGAAATCGAGGCCGCGGAAAGAAAATCAAAACCAAACACCCATAATGGACTTCTAATGTGCCCTCGTCATTTCTAGGTGCATTTGGAATAATTCGGCGGTGTAAAACTTTGCGAGGCGGCGGGTGCGGAGCTCCACATTATGAAATCGAGGCACGGAAAGAAAATCAATGCAAACACCCAAAATGGACTTCGGTGTGCCCTATATCATTTCTAGGTGCATTTGGAATAATTCGGCAGGTGTGAAACTTTCTTTGAGCAGCGGTATCAAGAGCTCCACTTTATGAAATCGAGGCACGAGAAAAAACAATCATCTGAAACACCCAAAATAGACTTCTAGTGTGCCCTACCTCATTTCTAGGTGCATTTGGAATCCTCCGAGCAGGTGTGAAACTTTCTTTGAGCAGCGGTACCCGAGCTCCACTTTATGAAATCGAGGCACGGAAAGAAAATCCACACCAAATAAGTATAATGGACTTCGGTGTGCCCTACATCATTTCTAGGTGCATTTGGAATAATTCGAGCAAGTGTGAAACATTCGAAAGCAGCGGGTACCTAGAGCTCCACTTTATGAAATCAAGGCATGGAAAGAAAATGAACATCAAACTCCCATAATGGACTTCTAGTGTGCCCTACCTCATTTCTAGGTGCATTTGGAATCTTCCCGGTAGGTGTGAAACTTTCGAGCAGCAGCGTACCCTTAGCTCCAATTTATGAAATCGGGCACGGAAAGAAAATCAAACCAAACACCCATAATGGACTTCTAATGTGCCCTCGTCATTTCTAGGTGCATTTGGAATAATTACGGCAGTGTAAAACTTTGCGAGCGGCAGGTGCGGAGGTCCACATTATGAAATCGAGGCACGGAAAGAAAATCAACGCAAACACCCAAAATGGACTTTAGTGTGCCCTATGTCATTTCTAGGTGCATTTGGAATAATTCGAAGCGGTGTGAAACTTTCTTTGAGCAGCGGTATCTAGAGCTCCACTTTATTAAATCGAGGCACGGAAAGACAATCAATCTGAAACACCCAAAATAGACTTCTAGTGTGCCCTACCTCATTTCTAGGTGCATTTGGAATCCTTCGAAGCGGTGTGAAACTTTTTTGAGCAGCGGTATCAAGAGCTCCACTTTAGGAAATCGAGGCATGGAAAGAAAATCCATACCAAATAAGTATAATGGACTTTTGGTGTGCCCTACGTCATTTATAGGTGCATTTGGAATAATTCGAGAACAGCTGTGAAACATTCGAGCATCGCGGGTACCCAGCTCCACTTTATGAAATCGAGGCATGGAAAGAAAATGAACATCAAACGCCATAATGGACTTCTAGTGTGCCCTACCTCATTTCTAGGTGCATTTGGAATCTTTCGGTAGGTGTGAAACTTTCGAGCAGCGTACCCCGAGCTCAATTTATGAAATCGAGGCACGGAAGAAAATCGAAACCAAACACCCATAATAGACTTCTAGTGTGCCCTCGTCATTTCTAGGTGCATTTGGAATAATTACGAGCAAGTGTAAAACTTTGCGGAAGCGGCGGGTACCCGAGCTCCACATTATGAGATCGAGGCATGGAAAGAAAATCAATGCAAACTCCCAAAATGGACTTGGTGTGCCCTATGTCATTTCTAGGTGCATTTGGAATCATTAAAGCGGTGTGAAACTTTCGAGCAGCGGTATCTAGAGCTCCACTTTATGAAATCGATGCACGAAAGACAATCAATCTGAAACACCCAAAATAGACTTCTTGTGTGCCCTACCTCATTTCTAGGTGCATTTGGAATCCTTAGAGCGGTGTGAAACTTTCTTTGAGCAGCGGTATCCGAGCTCCACTTTAGGAAATCGAGGCACGGAAGAAAATCACACCAAATAAGTATAATGGACTTACGGTGTGCCTACATCATTTCTAGGTGCATTTGGAATAATTCGAGCAAGTGTGAGACATTCCAAAGCAGCGGGTACCAGAGCTCCACTTTATGAAATCAAGGCATGGAAAGAAAATGAACATCAAACTCCCATAATGGACTTCTAGTGTGCCCTACCGCATTTCTAGGTGCATTAGGAATCTTCCAGAGCGGTGTGAAACTTTCGAGCAGCAGCGTATCCACGATCTCCAATTTATGAAATAGAGGCACGGAAATAAAATCAAAACCAAACACCCATAATGGACTTCTAGTGTACCCTCGTCATTTCTAAGTGCATTTGGAATAATTATGAGAGGTGTAAACTTTGCGGAAGCGGCGGGTGCGGAGCTGCCCATTATGAAATATAGGCACGGAAAGAAAATCAATGCAAACACCCAAAATGGACTTTTCGGTGTGCCCTATGTCATTTCTAGGTGCATTTGGAATAATTTGACGGTGTGAAACTTTCTTTGAGCGCTATATCGAGCTCCACTTTATGAAATCGAGGCCGCGAAAGACAATCAAAAGAAACACCCAAAATAGACTTGTAGTGTGCCCTACCATATTTCTAGGGGCATTTGGAGTCCTTCGAGCGGTGTGAAACTTTCGAGCAGCAGCGTACCCTAAACTCCAATTTATGAAATCGAGGCACGGAAGAAAATCCACACCAAATAACTATAATGGACTTCTAGTGTACCCTCGTCATTTCTAGGTACATTTGGAATAATTCCGAGCAAGTGTGAAACATTCGAGCAGCGGGTACCCAGACCTCCACTTTATGAAATCGAGGCATGGAAAGAAAATGAACATAAAACTCCCATAATGGACTTCTAGTGTGCCCTACCTCATTTCTAGGTGCATTTGGAATCTTTCCGAGCCGGTGTGAAACTTTCAGAAGCGTACCCAGAGCTCCAATTTATGAAATCGAGGCACGGAAAAAAAATCAAAACCAAACACCCATAATGGACGTCTAGTGTGCCCTACGTCATTTCTAGGTGCATTTGGAATAATTTTGAGCAGGTGTAAAACTTTGTAGAAGCGGCGGGTGCCGAGCTCCACAATATGAAATCGAGGCACGGAAAAAAATCAACATAAACACCCAAAATGGACTTCGGTATGCCCTATGTCATTTCTAGGTGCATTTGGAATAATTCGGCGGTGTTAAACTTTCTTTGAGCAGCGGTGTAAAGAGCTCCACTTTCTGAAATCGAGGCACAAAAAGACAATCAATCTGAAATACCCAAAATGGACTTCTAGTGTGCCTACCTCATTTCTAGGTGCATTTGAATCCTTAGGAGCGGTGTGAAACATTCGAGCAGCGTGCAGAAGCGCAATTTATGAAATCGAGGCACGGAAGAAAATCACACCAAATAACTATAATGGACTTACGGTGTGCCCTCGTCATTTCTAGGTGTATTTGGAATAATTAGAGCAAGTGTGAAACATTGCGAGCAGCGGGTACCAGAGCTCCACTTTATGAAATCGAGGCATGGATGGAAAATGAACAACAAACTCCCATAATGGACTTCTAGTGTGCCCTACCTCACTTCTAGGTGCAATTGGAAATTTACCGGCGGTGTGAAACTTTCGAGCAGCAGCGTACCACGAGCTTCAATTTATGAAATAGTGGCACGGAAAGAAAATCAAAACCAAGCACCATAATGGACTTCTAGTGTCCCTCGTCATTTCTAGGTGTATTTGCAATAATTACGGCGGTGTAAAACTTTGCGAGCGGCAGGTGCCGGCGCTCCACATTATCAAATCGAGGCACGGAAGAAAATCAATGCAAACACCCAAAATGGACTTACGGTGTGCCCTATGTCATTTCTAGGGGCATTTGAAATAATTAGAGAGCGATGTGAAACTTTCTTTGAGCAGCGGTATCGAGCTCCACTTTATGAACTCGAGGCATAGAAAGACAATCAAAGCGAAACACAAAAATAGACTTCTAGTGTGCCTACCATATTTCTAGGTGCATTTGGAATCCTTAGAGCGGTGTGAAACTTTCGAGGCGTGTACCCTAAGCTCCAATTTATGAAATCGAGGCGCGGAAAGAAAATCACACCAAATAACTATAATGGACTTACGGTGTGCCCTCGTCATTTCTAGGTGCATTTAGAATAATTTCGAGCAAGTGTGAAACATTCGAGCAGCCAGGTACCCTAAGCTCCATTTTGTGAAATCGAGGCACGGAAAGAAAATCAAAACCAAACACGTAATGGACTTCTAGTGTGCCCTACATCATTTCTAGGTGCCTTTGGAATAATTAAGGCAGGTGTAAAACTTTCGAGAGCGGCAGGTGCGGAGCTCCACATAATGAAATCGAGGCACGGAAAGAAAATCAATGCAAACACCCAAAATGGACTTATGGTGTGCCCTATGTCATTTCTAGGTGCATTTGGAATAATTCGGCAGGTGTGAAACTTTCTTTGAGCAGCGGTATCTGAGCTCCACTTTCTGAAATCGAGGCACGAAAGACAATTCAATCTGAAACACCCAAAAGCAGGACTTATAATGTGCCCTACCACATTTCTAGATGCATTTGGAATCTTAGAGCCGTTGTGAAACTTTCGAGCGACCCGTGCCCTAAGCTCCAATTTATGAAATCGAGGCACGGAAAAAAAATCCACACCAAATAACTATAGTGGACTTCGGTGTGCCCTCGTCATTTCTAGGTGCATTTGGAATAATTCGAGTAAGTGTGAAACATTGCGAGCAGCGGGTACCCGAGCTCCTTGTATGAAATCGAGGCATGAAATGAAAATGAACATCAAACTCCATAATGGACTTCTAGTGTGCTACCTCATTTCTAGGTGCATTTGGAATCTTTACCAGTAGGTGTGAAACTTTACCGGCTCAATTTATGAAATCGAGGCGCGGAATGAAAATCAAAAGCAAACACCCATAACGGACTTCTAGTGTGCCCTCGTCATTTCTAGGTGCATTTGCAATAATTACGGCGGTGTAAAACTTTGCGGAGCGGCGGGTACCGGAGCTCCACATTATGAAATCGAGGCACGGAAAGAAAATCAATGCAAACACCCAAAATGGACTTACGGTGTGCCCTATGTCATTTCTAGGTGCATTTGGAATAATTAGAGCGAGGTTTGAAACTTTCTTTGAGCAGCGGTATCGAGCTCCACTTAGCGAAATCGAGGCATAGAAAGACAATCAATCTGAAACACCAAAAATAGACTTCTAGTGTGCCATACCTCATTTGTAGGTATATTTGGAATCCATCCAGAGCGGTGTGAAACTTTCGAGCAGCAGCGTACCCTAAGCTCCAATTTATGAAATCGAGGCTCGGAAGAAAATCCACACAAATAACTATAATGGACTTCGGTGTGCCCTACATCATTTCTAGGTGCATTTGGAATAATTCCGAGCAAGTGTGAAACAATCGAGCAATGGTACCCAGAGGTCCACTTTATGAAATCGAGGCATGGAAAGAAAATGAACAACAAACTCCCATAATGGACTTCTAGTGTGCCTTACCTCATTTCTCGTGCATTTGGAATCTTTCCAGGAGGTGTGAAACTTTCGAGCAGCGAGGCGTGCCACAGGCTCCACATTATGAAATCGAGGGCGGGAAGAAAATCAATGTAAACACCCAAAATGGACTTCGGTGTGCCCTATGTCATTTCTAGGTGCATTTGGAATAATAAGGCGGTGTGAAACTTTCTTTGAGCAGAGGTATCGAGAGCTCCACTTTATGAAATCGAGGCACGGACAACACAATCAATCTGAAACACCTAAAATGGACTTCTAGTGTGCCCTACCTCATTTCTAGGTGCAATTGGAATACTTAGAGCGGTGTGAAACTATCTAGAGCAGCAGCGTACCCTAAGCTCCCATTGATGAAATCGAGCCACGGAAAGAAAATCCACACCAAATAACTATAATGGACATCTGGTGTGCCCTATGTCATTTCTAGGTGCATTTGGAATAATTCTGAGTAGGTGTAAAACTTTGCAGAGCGACGGGTACACGGAGCTCCACATTATGAAATCGAGGCACGGAAAGAAAATCAATGCAAACACCCAAAATAGACTTCTAGTGTGCCCTACCTCATTTCGTGGTGCATTTGGAATAATTACGAGCGGTGTAAAACTTTGCGAGCGGCGGGTAGCCTGAGCTCCACTTTATGAAATCGAGGCACAGAAAGACAATTAATACGAAACAACCAAAATAAACTTCTAGGTTGCTCACCTCATTTCTAGGTGCATTTGGAATCCTTAGGGCGGTGTGAAACTTTCGAGCAGCGCGTACCCTAAGCTCCAATTTATGGAATCGAGGCGCGGAAAGAAAATCCTCACTAAATAACTATAATGCACTTACGGTGAGGCCTCGTCATTTCTAGGTGCATTTGGAATAATTCCGAGCAAGTGTGAAACATTCGAGCAGCGGGTACCTAGAGCTCCACTTTATGAAATCGAGGCATGGAAAGAAAATGAACATCAAACTCCCATAATGGCCTTCTAGTGTGCCCTTCCTCATTTCTAGGTGCATTTGGAATCTTTTTGAGTAGGTGTGAAATTTCGAGCAAGCAGCGTACCCTTAGCTCCAATTTATGAAATCGAGGCACGGAAAGAAAATCAAAACCAAAGACCCATAATGGACATCTCGTGTGCCCTCGACATTTCTTGGTGCATTTGGAATAATTACGGCGGTGTAAAACTTTGCGAGAGCGGCGGGTGCGGAGCTCCACATTATGGAATCGAGGCACGGAAAGAAATTCAATGCAAACACCCAAAATGGACTTCTGGTGTGCCCTATGTCATTTTAGGTGCATTTGGAATAATTAAAGCGGTGTGAAACTTTCTTTGAGCAGCGGTATCGAGCTCCACTTCTGAAATCGAGGCACGAAAGACAATCAATCTGAAACACCAAAATAGACTTCTAGTGTGCCTACATCATTTCTAGGTGCATTTGGAATCCTTAGGGCGGTGTGAAACTTTCCAAAAGCAGCAGCGTACCCAAAGCTCCAATTTATGAAAGCGAGGCGGAAAAGAAAATCCACACCAAATAATTATAATGTACTTACGGTGTGCCCTCGTCATTTCTAGGTGCATTTGGAATAATTAGAGCAAGTGTGAAACAATCGAGCAGCGGGTACCCGAGCTCCCTTGTATGAAATCGAGGCATGGATAGAAAATGAACATCAAACTCACATAATGGACTTCTAGTGTGCCCTACGTCAATTCTAGGTGCATTTGGAATCTTTTCGAGCCGGTGTGAAACTTTCGAGCGACCGCGTACCACGAGCTCCAATTTATGAAATCGAGGCACGGAAAGAAAAGCAAAACCAAACACCCATAATGAACTTCTAGTGTGCCCTACGTTATTTCTAGGTGCATTTGGAATAATTACGGCGGTGTAAAACTTTGCGAGGCAGCCAGTGCGGAGCTCCACATTATGAAATCGAGGCACGGAAAGAAAATCAATGCAAACACCCAAAATGGACTTCGGTGTGCCCTATGTCATTTTAGGTGCATTTGGAATAATTAGAGCAGTGTGAAACTTTCTTTGAGCAGCGGTATCGAGCTCTACTTTCTGAAATCGAGGCACGAGAAAGACAATCAATCTGAAACACCAAAAATAGACTTCTAGTGTGCCTACCTCATTTCTAGGTGCATTTGGAATAATTAGAGCAAGTGTGAAACAATCGAGAATGGCGGGTACCCAGGCGGTAGTCGATTGGAGGTGGGGACGAAGGGCGTAGTCGATTGGAGGTGAGGGACGAAGGGAGGCGGAGGCGATTGGAGGTGAGACGAAGGGAGGCGTCGATTGGAGGTGGGACGACGGAGGCGGCGTCGATCGGAGGCATTGGGTGGCGTTAAGGGAGGCGGAGGTCGTCGAGGTTGTTGTGGCGGCGGCTGGGAGATCGAATTGATGGGAGGAGATCGATGTTTACCTCGGCGGAGGGAGGTGGTCTGAGTGGTGAGCCGATCGGAAGTGGGGACGAAGGGAGGCGACATCGGTTTGAGGTGTTGGGCGGCGTCGGCAGAGGAGGCAGAGGTCGGCCGACGGAGGAGGTCTCTCCGGAGGAGGCGGCGACCAGCCTGTGGCAACCTGACATCACGAGGTCGGGCCGCCTCGCACTTAGTCTGCGGGACTTGGTGGTGGCGAAGGATCTTGCCGGGAGCTTGTGTCACGGGCCTCGGCCACCGCCGTGGCCCCATTCTCTAGGTTTCTCTCCTCTCCTCCCTCTCCCCATCATAACCACCACCCCAGGCCGGATCTGGCGCATGTCCTTTTTAGAAGCGGCAGGTGTGGGGAGTGGTTGTAACACCCCAGCCCAACTAGAGCCTGGAATGCTACTAAAAAAACATGAGAACAATTTAAACATAAGGCATAGTTCTAAATTTCGATAGAACCTCCTTTCTATAACTAAGTATATCGGAGGTTCGAACAGTTGCATATATCATAATTAATATTCCAACATCCAAAATTCATCAAAGCATTCAAAAATAATCTATTCAGCCTAAGCATAAACAAGCATCACCAAAATTTGCTACTCTCCTTATTACAAATAATCCAATGCATTCAAGCATAGCCATAATTAATTCTTAAACAGTTTGTTTATTATTAAGGTATGATGTAAATGATATTCATCTATAAAGATGTGTGGTAGTGAGTGCATCCAAAGCAAGCCTACTCCTCCCATACATGACGTTCTTGCAAGTGGTACCTAAAACCACAACAAAAGCAAGAGTGAGCACAAAGACTCAACAAGTATTAATAAAGAAACAATAAGCTCACGGTTATAGCATCAACATTGTAATACTCCAAATTAATTAGTGAGAGAATATTGAATTAGGGGGGATCAAATAGGAATAGTTTAATGGCGATTAGAGAGGGGTTTTCGGCATAATTGGGACAACTTTGGGCCTCGGGCTTTGGCCCAGGAGGCCCATGAGGGGTTGGCCTCTAATAAAGGAGGAAAACCCTATTCTCTCTGTAGCACGCTGCGTCTTCTGATATCGCTCCTGTATGCACTACCATGGTGTCTCCTCCCTTAGCGCCCTTGCCTCCATCCTCTCTTCTTGTTGTCGGCCAAAGAAGGGAAAGAAGAGAGAAGAGGAAGAAGAGAGGAAGGAGAGATCATTGCGCGTGATTGTCGTGCTCAGCAGGTTTTTAAATCGTTTAAGTCAAGGGTAACCGCTGTTCCCCTTGGTTAGATGTTCAATTAGTGGTTTTAGCAATGTCGGTTGTTTAGATCCCAATCTGTCCGGAAGCTTAAACGGCGGTTTTCATGTCTTTAGAAGCAGATTCTGTGGATCCCATCTCTTAGGGATAGTTGGGTTATGTCCTTAGCTTTCCGTGGCCACCAAGAACGCCCAAATCCGATTAACGGTCAGCGAGATATGATTTTCTTAGTGTCATTGTCCTACTAATCTGTCGACATTCGACGGTTTGTAGAAAAACTGGGTTAAGCCATTAGTTAAAGAAGCAATTAGAGGATCTTGGTATAACGAAAAATGTAGGTAATTTCCATACCTTCCCAGAAAACTAAAGAACGCAAGATTTGGGCACTCGTAGCAAACGTTATGGTGGTTTTAGTGCACATCAGAGAACCCGATGTGAAATTGATGTCTTTTAAATTGGCTTGGTAGGGTATTAGATATCCGATTCAGAAGGGCCCTCAACTAGGTTTAGTTGGTAAATTTAATTACCTTTTCAGAAAGTCCAAGAACACCTTATTTGGATCCATTTAGTGAAAGTTATGAATTTTAGAAGTTGATTTGTCCACAGAGGCGGATCGACATTTAGGAATTGGGGTAGGGATCGAGTTAGGCGCTTTTGCGAGTTAGTGATTGTTGTTATATAGTTTTTTTGGTCCGCTACTATCGTCTTAGCGTGCGTTATAATTATTTATTCAGGTGGATGGGTGGTCGAGGCGGCACTTACCTTGCGTCCTCGTTCCTCGCGGTTAAGGCAAGTATAATTATGGATATAATAGATATTATGGAATGGCATTGATTGATAATTTCTATGATTATTTGTGTTGTTCATGATTGATATGGTGATATGATTGGTAATGATCACGGTTTCGATGCTATGAATTATGTATTAATCATGGATGTTTGAAAGTGGTGAAGTCTATGATTGTGAGCTTTTGTAGTATGAATAGGACATTCATATGCAATATTGTTGTGGATGCATGTTTGTATTAATTTGAGAATTCATACATATGCATCATGTTGGCTTATTGAAGTCTTGGTCATGTGATGACCAAGCAACTCTTGAGTCTCCGTCATGTTAATGCGGGCTAAAATCCCCATGCTTGTAAAGCATGGGCTTTAATCCCCATACTTGTGGAGTATGGGCAATGGTCCCTGTGCGGATGGCACGAGCATGGAGTGTGCATCGGCGGATCGCACTTTGCATTACTGGTAAAGTGCAAAAGGGAAAGAGAAGGAAAAAGATCATGTTGAGCATATTGCATAGCATGTGTGTGTAAAGTGATTGATATGTGGTTTTGTGAAGTATGGTTGATGAGTTACATGCTTGTATGCTGTTGATGGCATTTATTATATTTGCTGAGTCTTTGGACTCACCTCTTGTTGTTTCTCGTGTTTTACGTACCTTTACGAGATCGGCATGCATGGGGGAAAGGAAGGATTAGACTTCTTGCACTTTTGCACGAACTACCCACCATGGAATGAAAGGAAAATTAATTAAGAGATGAAAGAACTATTTAAAGTACTCTTAATGATTATTGCTTGCTTGGAGTAAACTGTAATAAATGAATAGACGTTTTGGATGCTCATGATCTATTTCTTAGATGTTTACTTGCTATGGATGTCATAGTATCGAATAGCCAGTTTTGATTTTGTCTTGATCATATTGCAATTTGGATTATCTTTATATATTATAACTGTCTGTTGGAACCTCCGGTATAGATAACTATACAAAGGAGGTTCTGCCGAAATTTAGTAAGGTGTTTTAGTTTAATTTATTTAAATTAGTAGCATTTCAGGCCTTTGTTTGGCTAGGGTGTTACAAACATACCATAAGAAACATTACACTAAAACATCTCACAAGTTTATGTAATCTGACGTTCAATGCATCATTTTCTCTTTTACTCTTTTCGCATTTTACATGTCTTGCGGGTATACAACCGTCGATGTACACCCTTGCTTGTGCCCTCTATCACATGGACCAGAGCCTATACTCCACAAGTATAGGGACCACATCCCATCATCTACATGATGGGGATCTCTACTCAATGCCCACATTCCACGAATGTGGGGACCCAGCTTTGTCATCTACATGACGGGGACCTCAAATATACATACTTGGTCACCACATAACCAAATCTCGGTATGTTCTCAACATGCACATATACTAGTACTCTATCTTTCAATAACATGTGAATGAACAATTACATACCAAAATCTCAAACTTTAAATAACATGTATTGCATCAACAACATATATGAATAACCTTTAGCCCTAACTCAAGCATTAGCCAATCTCAATCATACATATCACACTATCATTCATGCATAGCTAATATGTATAAAACACAAGCACTCAACATCAAACATTCATAATTATACTAACAACGAATACTTGCCTCAATCGTATGCGGGAGCGGAGGGCCAAGAGAGCGCCCCGGGACCAATCCCCCACCTAAATATAATTATAAAGCACGCTAAGACAATCATACTGGACCAAAAACATAACTAATAGCACAACCGAGCTCTCTATACTCTCAAGCGCCTTCTCAATTTCCAACTCCTAAAGATCGATCTGTCCCCTCTGTGGATAGCCATATTCTAAAATCCATAACTTTTAGTACAAGAGTCCAAATGAGGTGTTCTTGGACTTCCTGGAAAGGTAACAAATCATCCAACTAAGTCTAGTTGGTGAGCCATCCTGAATCGGTCATCTAATATCCCTACCAAGCCAAATAATAAAACATCGAATTAGCGTCGGTTTTTGGACAGATAATACCAATCGACAATAACTTTTGGTACGATTGTCTAAATTCCACGTTCTTGAGCTTTCTGGAAAGCTGAGACAATAATCTACAACTTTCATTATACTGACCTTCTCTAATTTTCCATTTAACTAATCTCTTGATCCAGATTACTAACTACATTAGGATCTGAAATGATTAGCGAGGACAAACTCACAAAAAATTCATATCTCATGATCGTAATTGAATTGGGTGTTATTGGTAGCTACTGAAAGCTGAGAACATTTCCCAACTATCTGTAAGAGATGGGATCCACAAATTTTGCTTCTAAGGATCGAAAACTGCCGTTCAATCTTACGGACAAAAGCAATCTAACGACAATTGACAATCGATCTACTAAACAAATTCATAAATGCATCTAATACAAAGCATACAGCGAGGGGATCTTCGTTACCCTTGAAGAATGTAGGAAGGCGATGAACTACCCCCACGAAGATGGTCTCCTCCTTCACCTTCTTCTTCCTCCTATGGCCGGCCAACAATCCGGTCGTCCTCCCTTCTTCCTCTACTAGGCGAATGGGAGTGAGATCCATGGCCAGCGGTGAGGGGCAAACACCATGGGAGGGTGCTAGGTCCAGGTTGACCGACAAGGGAGAGGGATGGGGTGTGGCCACAAGAGGAGGAGGGGAAAAGTGGGAGGTGGCTAGGGTTTTGGGAGAGCGGGCGCCCCCCCTCATTTTTGGTCGGCCACCTCATGGCCTAATGGGCCAAGGCCTAGGCCCATGTTGCCAGGATTTAGCAGAAATCCCCCTATCTCAAAGTTGTTGCTTTATTTTCTATTTAGTCCTTCTCCCCAATTTATTTATTCCCTCTTGAATACGCTTTCGAATCCATTTGGGGTATTACATTCTACCCCCCTTAAACAGAATTCGACCCCAAATTCTAATCATGATTAACGCCAAAGAATAGTCGTAGCTAAAACTTACTAACATTACCACGTACTTCCTGTGAACAACTCAGAAAACTGCTTGCGCATGCGAGACTCCAATTCCCTAGTCGTTTTCCTCTCCGGATTATAGGACCACCGCAACTTGACGTAACTAACATGTTACGCCTTTTTACCCGTCCCAACATTTCACGAGTCACTCAGAGACATGTTTCAAAGGCGCGGTCTTACCCATGGGTCAACTGCTCTAACTGAAACTTTATCCTCTAGATTTATCAATACTCCCTCGACACTAGGTAATACAAAACGATCTACGCCGGAGACTCAAGGCGGTCCTTGCAATCGTTATCTCCCAAATCCTCGCAACTTTCGAAACAACCAATGTACCTTGGATCAATATTCCTTTGGTACCAAACCACACAACCTGCACATAACACATAAAACTCTTGTTCCTTGTATCAATCAATCTTTTCACTTTTACAATGAGCTCCTCCTTTAACGAGAGATGCACAACAAAACTCGTTTTAAACAAACTCTTTTAAAAAGCAGAACCCAACTGAAAATAAAGGATTCTCATCGTAAACACGCACTACCAACTCCCCACTAAAGAGTTAAATCCAAAACCAAAAGACTCATCATGAAAATCTTCCACTTTTCTAGTAGGCAGTTTGCCAATGAATACCACATAAGCCAAAGGCGAAATCACTCGAATACCCAAAACAACCATTTCTTTCTTTTTCTTAACCGAAAAGAATCACACATACCAAGAAGAACCAACTCAATTTATATTTGGCTTTGTCATAGAGACAAGGCTCAAATAAAAACCAGGAGAACATTTCATTATCCGAGAATACAACCTTTTCCTCAAACTTTCTTGTAAGAATTCAATTTTATCTTAAACCATGAGATTCCAAATCATCGCATAACACGCTAATTCATTTATTTTAATTTGGCAATCTCAAAGCTATGCTCAAACTGAACACAAAATCCACACCTATGTAGAGAGACTCTTCCAATCCACAATAACATACTCTGATCAACTCCTCTACCAAAGGAATTATTTTGACAAATAATTCCCAACACTCCTCAATATAGATTTTATCCACAATCACATCACCTCAATCTTTTATGGATAATCAACTTGACACCACATTCACACTCATTTACTTTACCCAAAGTATTCTATCAAAGATCAACACACTATTCAAAATTTGTACATTCACCCACCTCTCATATAAAACAAGGTCCTAGCATAACATGCAAAGGCCCAAATTCAACCACCAAATCTCCTACCATGAATTTCTGGTTAAGTTGATAGGAAATCCTCACATTCGTTTACTAAAATTTCACACAACTCGACAATAACCTCAGTCATTAATATCAACATTCCTCACTAATCAGGTAACCGCCCCAAGGTGATTTATTTCACCAATCTTAGACCATCTCTAATCCACACCAATCCAATCCAACTACACAACCGCAATATACCTCTTCGTAATACCCTAACTGATTGACCAAGATTCAAACTTACTCAATCATTAACATCAATAAATAAATATATTCTTGACCATTTCATCCTTTGAGATAATCTAACTCCCATAGGGTTACTCATTGAGGCCGAGTCATACTTAATAATAACTCAATAATTCCTACTATCCCATTAATTAACACAACGATTAATTTTCTCCACACTACTACTGTCGTGAAACTACATCATCATAATTTCTCTACACAATCTTACCGAGTACCAAATTGCGATACTCCAATAAATTGATCACGACTTCCAGACTTTCTAATTCTAAAGTTCTGTTAAAATGATCACATGATCTTGAGCCACCTCTTGCTATAGGTTCTACTAGTTGTGATATCGTAATCTGTTAGCTGAAAAGACAACATTCTATTTAAATCAATTCCTCTCCAAGGACTATTCTAATAAATCGATTTATTACTCACTGCCTCTCCAACAACCTGACACCTAAAGGTTCACAAAACCATCTACTAGACCACCACTATCTAGTTGCCAATTCACAAGAAGGACTTTGCAACACAATTCGGTTAACTCTACCTTAGAAGAGGCAAATAGAGATACATTTCAACACATCAAAAAAACGTTACCACTTACAGTAGTTACCAGATCAAGAGAATTAATCAAATAGCATTGATCTCGGAAAACAAAGATAGGATCATAGATGGGGGCACACGTCCCACAAGCGGAGAGTATCAAACCTTAAATGAGAATAAAACATTGCTTTTGGGATTTGGGAAACTTTGTTGGGCAAAACAGACAGTTTAGGCAAAGATCGATAAAATGCATGTCACAAAATTTGACTTCAACCTCAAATACTTCTACTCACTCTTACTTTTAACAAAAAGAAAATGACTTTCGTTGGTTCTGACATCACCATGCCAACTCCAACAAGAAGAGATTTAAAGACCACAACACAAAAATCACATAGGAACTAATAAAACCTCTCAGCACGTCACTTTGCTCAAAACAATTTCAGCTACCACACCAACATGAGGTCTGAAAGATCACAAACGCGAAACTAGAAGCATTTTCATTTAATCAATGTCAGGTGAGCAATCCAATTCCTTTGTAGCAAACATTCAATATTATCATCATAATCCCTTACTGGCAATCTTAGTAACACTGAAATAATACACTCCTAGCGAGAATCATCATCACCTCTCATCCCATCCTAAATCTCTCCAAAAGAAACACCAGCCACAAGGTTGAAACAACCTCTTTTAACAAAATCATCTTGATCAAATAACAACCGCCATGCATGCTTTCAGATATCACTTATTCATTCATCCATGCAACCATTAGTCTTTGCTCAACACACACTTCGACTATCATTGACAATTGACATTTATCTTTATCACGCACGCAAATAGGGACCTCTCGCTATTTACGGTCATATATCCTTTTATAAACACAGAGTCAACATTCCACGATGCTCGATGCTTAAGGTAAAATATAACTAGAGATTTAATATCATCTTCTCCTACAAAACAGGGTTTCACAAGGTACTACCACAACATCCATCTAATCCAATATACATGTTTCAATCTAGCAATTATGTATGATCATCAAGTAGCTAGTTTATGAAAATTTCAGATTAATATCCTCTAAGACAACGTCAAACACAGCCTTAACATAACCATTACTATAGATAGATTAATCCATTGGGACCCATTACACCAAATTATCCATTAAATTTACCAAATCCCACCATCTTAATGATCAGATCAAATCATCAATATCTCGCACTTATTAATAACTACTTTAACTTCAATTAGGTATAGCCATACCCTTAAACACAGTTCATCAAGAACTACTAAAAGACACCATCAAATTAAACAACTTCCCTTTCAAGGATCTTAGTTAAGATCAATTATTGTAATCTAACTCGATCCCAACCCCAAATCCTACACGTCGATCTGTCCCCTCGGTGGACAGTCAAATTCTAAAATTCATATCTATTGCTACAGAAGTCCAATTAAGGTTTTCTTAGACTTTCTGGAAAGGTAATTAAATTATCCAACGAAGTCTAGTTGGTGAACCTCTCTGAATCGGCCAAATAATACCCCTACCAAGCCAGTTAATAAAACATCGATTTCCTGTCAGGCTTTCTAGACAGAGCACTAAAAATGCCATAACTTTTAGTACGTGTATCCAAATCTCGAGTTCTTGAGCTTTTTGAAAAGCAGAGACAATGATCTACAACTTTGATTATACTGAGCTTCTCTGATTTCCCTTGTAACTAATCGTTTCACCCAGATTACTAAAACCGTCCGAACACCAACGATTCTGCAGAACAGTCCTACTAATAAAATCATAACTTCTGCTACAGGGGTCGAAATTACGTGTTCTAGCCCTTCACGGAAAGATGGCGACGTCCGCTACAATATCCTAACAGACGTCTGGGACTAATTCTGCCACTAAACAGATCAAAACCTCGATTCTCTCTAATCTGTCCTGAGCAGCCCTAAATACCGACATCGCTAGAACGACTAATCAAACACCTAATCAAAGGAAAATGAAAGTTACCTGGGTTGTGCATGTTATGTGCTTTAGTTACAAAAGGAAAGTTGGCCCAGGGTACATTGACTTGTTTTCGATCGCTTGGGATTAGGAAATGAGCGTATCACTTTGACTGTCTTGGGCCCATACGTGATGTGTGCATCGTCTGGTATGTTCAGTCTTTGAGTGAGTACTTGAGCGATCCAAGCTTGGGATTTCGATTAAAGTCGTTGGCCAACAAGTGGGACCTTATTTTTGAGTCTTGTGTGTTGAGAGAACACTGTAAAGGTCGAGGCAGTATTGAGGTGTAAGATGTTGATATCCTTCGAGGTGAGGTGGTCGCATATGTCCTAGAGAGAAGCGATTTAGGAGTTAAAATCTGCATGCGTGACCAAAATCAAGGTTGTTCACATTGCATATGTGTTGAATGTGATTAATTTCAGTTGTAGTGTTCTTGCGATTAGAGCGACAAGTAGAATTGAATTGAATTACTGTTTAAAGGGTAGAATGTAATATCCCGTTCAAATATAAAACATATAAGTGACTAGTTCTAAAATTAAAAGTAATTAGAAAGGAAAATTCAGAATTTTGGAGGAGTTTTAGAACTCGGGCCTTTGGCCCATAGCTCTTTGGGCCCATGTGGGGAACTAAACCCTAGCACCCTAATTCTTGTAGCACAGTGCTTAGCCATGCCAATCCTTTGTATCCAGCAGCTCTCTTGTGCGCCCTCTCCTCTGGTGCTTCCCTGTGATTGGTGGCCATAAGGAAGAGGAAGGAGAGGAAGAAGAGAGGAGGAGGGAGAGGAAGAAGAAGAAGGTGGGGGTGATCTTCACGAGGACTACAACGTGGTCCAGCGGGGGATTTTGTGGGTAAGATCGTGATTCTCAATAGCTAGTTCGGTTCTATAGATGTGTTTTGTTACCAATTAATCATTGTAGTATCCTGCTGTCGTAGATCGGTAATACTGCAGTTCTGTTGATTCGCGAGATTGGATTAGTTCCAGGCAAATTAAGTGTTTAGGGACTCCTGGAGATAGATGGGGAATTTTGTTAGCTTTCTAGAAAGTATTAAATCATAATTATTGGATAAAGGATGAATTAGTTACGAATTTTGCAAGACTGGGTGCTAATTCAGTCTCAGGATTTGTGCAGCGGTCGTAGTTCTGTACATTAGAGTTTGGAGATGGCCGAATTTGGTCCGATGATCTCCATGAGATATTTAGATAACTTTATGGTAATTCCAGGAAGGTAAAGTTCATAAATTTTGGATGGATAGATCAAAAGTTATGAATTTTTAAAGTTATTACTGTAATCTGTCCTTCTATTGTGGACAGAGGTGAAAGGCTTGGCTGTTTGAAACCATTGTTGCACAATGGGATATTTTTTTATAATTTTATTGAGATAGCTAGTTTTTTGTAGTTTCCAGAGAGTCTTAGAACAATGAGTTTGGCTGTGCCAAACAAAAGTTATGATTTTCCCAAGTCAGAGATACCGAGGATGACAAAACGGTCTTCGGGATTAAAAAAAAGCATTAGATGTGGTATTTTGACCTTTCGGTCACCTGAGAAGTTGTAGCTAAGATTATGTAGATGCCATGAAAATTGGATTCATGACTTTTGGAGTTTTGACTCAAAAGTTATGGATTTTTATTTAATAATTGTCTGCATTTGGACAGATTTGGATTTTGGGGTATATCGGTTAATGTTCATGTTTAGTTTAGGAGCGATTGCTCTCGTTTTGTTCCAATGCAATGTTGTGCAAGTTTGGTTGATTTTTATTATAATTCACGGTTGCCAGGTGGTGGTGACCCCTGGGGCTAGAGGTTTCCGTCGTTGTCTTCCGTCTCACGGTTGAGGCACTTTAATGTTCCTATGATTATAAAATGTTGAATGCCTGTTGTTGGTATTGTGTTTCTAAGATCCATGTTAATATTTAAATGTTCGTATTCAATCCATATGTGTTACCTCCATGATTAGAGAGCATGTCTTTTCAATATTCATATGTCATACCATGCATCCACAATTCATGTTTCGTCCACGGGAGTGGATCAATATATAAGACCCATCAATTCCAGTATGGGCACGTAAGACCCACCATTCCAATGTGGGCAGTTTGGGACACCCGTATGAAACGTTCTTTATACGGGGCTTGGATCCCCGCATTTTGTTAAATGCGGGCTTAGGTGAACATCGACGGGTGTGTCACCAGCAATACCGATATATGCATGTGTGTAGTCAGTTCATTTCATCCAAATCATTCATTCCATTCATTCAAATGTTCGTTCTGTGCTTATTTCATATTCTTCAATGGTGTTATCATGATCATGGTTGTTATGTATTAATTATTTACTGTACTTGCTGGGTCTTAGACTCACTCTTGCGTTGTTTGTTTCTTTTAGGTGATCTTTGAGGTTGGTTCCATTGGGAGGGAGTAGTCACGCACTACTCATTCACTTCACCTTAATCAAGTCTAGAATTACATTTTAGTTCGATTTAATCATTCATTAATGATGAACTGTAATAAATAATGTTGGCTGTGGTTGATAACCCTTCTCCGTTAAGATTGATTAAGTACTGCGTGTGAACTTAGTTCATCCTTCTTATATAATTGCTTGAGTTCAAGATATACTCTGTGATGGTTACGATAATTGTTGATTCTTATTTTGTCTTGACATTTATGAATGTTGGAACCTCGGTATAGTTAACTATACAGGAGGTTTACTAAATTTAAATTTTGTCTTCTGTTTTAATTTTGTTAACATGTTAGTTTAGTAACATTCCAGGCCCTTGTCGGACTGGGGTGTTACACACACCCGTCGGTGTTCAATTAGGTCTGCATTTAACAAAATGCGGGGATCCAAGGCCCATATGAACAACGTTTCATACGGCGATCTAAATCTGCCCACATTGGAATGGTGGGTCTTACGTGCCTATACTAGAATTGATGGGTCTTTACATTCCACTCCTGTGGATGAAACATGAACAATGAATGAATGGAATGAATTATGAATAATAAAAGTCATCATCTCATTAAACATGGAATAACAAACGTGAAAAGAACATGAAGCATTGAATCTACTCATGGATCATAGAAATAACAGTATGAACAACAAACACTCAGCATTCACCAACAATAAGAATCACAAGGTACTTGCCCATGTTGGAATGATGGGACTTTACTACCCACTTCTATAGTGAACGTGAAAGAAGGAACGAATGCATATTTTGAATGTAATCATAGTATCGAAGAATCAAGGTATATCATTTATGAATGGAAATAAGAAATACCGAAATTACCCAGTGCATAATCATCAATCAAGTGGAACAATCAACAAAGAAGACAATTCAATTGTACTTGCCTTTCGAACTGCGATGCATTAGGAGGCAAGGACAAAGCCACTAATCTCGAACCCTCTCCTCCTACACAATTAAATTACTTGAACAAGGAACCACTTGAATAGGACGACACTAGAAATGCTTAATCGCAGCATCCTAACCCTAAGGTTCACAAAGTCAATCTACCCAATTAAACCAAAAGCAACAGCTAGCAGGACGATAAACGGGACGGGTACCCTGAGCTCCACTTTATGAAATCGTGGCACGAAAAGACAATCAATACTAAACACGCATAATGGACTTCTAGTGTGCCATACGTCATTTCTAGGTGCATTGGGAATCCTTCCGAGCCGGTGTCAAACATTCCAGAACGACGCATACCTTGAGCTCTACTTTATGAAATCGAGGCACGGAAAGAAAATCAAAACCAAACACCCATAATGGACTTCTAGTGTGCCCAACGTCATTTCTACATGCATTTGGAATAATTCCAAGCAGGTGTAAAACTTTGCAGAATGACGGGTAACCTGAGCTCCACTTTATGAAATCGAGGCACAGAAAGAAAATCAGAACCAACCACCCATCATGGACTTCTAGTGTGCCTAGCATCATTTCTATGTGCATTGGGAATAGTTCCGAGCCGGTGTCAAACTTTCCAGAACGATGCGTACCCTGAGATCCACTTTATGAAATCGAGGCACAGAAAGAAAATCAATTCCAAACAGCCATATAGACTTCTAGTGTGCCTTACGTCATTTCCAGGTGTATTTGCAATAATTTCGAGCATGTGTGAAACATTCCAGAACAACGGGTACTCTGAGCTCCACTTTATGAAATCACAGCACGGAAATAAAATCAATACAAAACACCCATAATGGACTTCTAGTGTGCCCTATCTCATTACTAGGTGCATTTTGAATCCTTCTGAGCCGGTGTGAAACTTTCCAGATCGGCGTGTACCCTGAGCTCCAATTTATGAAATCGAGTCACAAAACGATAATCAATACCAAACACCCACAATGGACCTATAGTGTGTCCTAGGTCATTTATAGGTGCATTGGGAATACTTCAGTAGGTGTGAAACTTTCGAGCATCCAGCTGTACCCTCGGCTCCACTTTATGAAATCAAGACACGTAAAGAAAATCAATACCTAACACCCATAATGGACTTCTAGTGTGCCCTCGTCATTTTAAGGTGCATTTGGAATAATTCCGAGCGGCTATGAAACTTTCCAAAGCGACGGGTAGCCCGAGCTCTACTTTATGAAATCGAGGCACGGAAAGAAAATGAATAACAAACAAGCATAATGGACTTCTAGTGTGCCCTACGTCATTTCTAGGTGCATTGGCAACCGTTCCGAGCCAGTGTCAAATATTCTAGAACGAGCGTACCACAGGCTCCACTTTATGAAATCGAGGAATGGAAAGAAAATCTATACCAACCACCCATAATGCACTTCTAGTGTGCTCGCCATTTCTTTGCATTTGGAATAATTCCAAGCGGTGTGAAACTTTCGAAGCTCGGTACCACGACCTCCACTTTGTGAAATCGAAGCACGAAAGAAAATAAAGACCAAACACCCATAATGGACTTTCTAGTGTGCCCTACCTCATTTCTAGGTGCATTTGGAATAATTTCGAGCAGGTGTGAAACTTTTCGAGCGCCGGAACCCCGAGCTCCAATTTATGAAATCGAGGCACAAAATGAAAATCTATACCAAACACTCATAATGGACTTCTAGTTTGCCCTCGTCACTTCTAGGTGCAATTGGAATAATTCGAGCAAGTGTGAATCTTTTGATCAGCGGGTACCGAGCTCCAATTTGTGAAATGGAGGCACAAAAGAAAATGAACATCAAACACGCATAATGGACTTCTAGTGTGCCCTACGTTATTTCTAGGTGCATTGGGAATCTTCCGAGCAGCGTGAAACATTCGAAACGGCGTACCTTGAGCTCCACTTTATGAAATCGAGGCACGGAAGAAAATAAATACTAAACACCCATAATGGACTTCTATTGTGCCCTACGTATTTTCTAGGTGCATTTCGAATAATTCCGAGCAGGTGTGAAACTTTGCAGAACGACAGGAACCCTAAGCTCCACTTTATGAAATCGAGGCACGAAAAGAAAATCTATACCAAACACCCATGATGGACTTCTAGTCTGCCCTACGTCATTTCTAGGTGCAATTGGAATAATTCCGAGTAGGTGTGAATCTTTGCGATGAGCAGCGGTACCTCGAGCTCCACTTTATGAAATCGAGGCACACAAAAGAAAATCAATACCAAACACCCATAATGGACTTCTAGTGTGCCCTATCTCATTACTAGGTGCATTTTGAATCCTTCCGAGCGGTGTGAAACTTTCGAGATCGGCGCGTACCCCGAGCTCCAATTTATGAAATCGAGGCACAAACGAAAATCAATACCAAACAACCACAATGGACCTATAGTGTGTCCTAGGTCATTTATAGGTGCATTTGGAATAATTCCGAGTAGGTGTGAAACTTTCCGAATACGCGTACCCTCGGCTCCACTTTATGAAATCAAGACATGGAAAGAAAATCAAAACCAAACACCCATAATGGACTTCTAGTGTGCCCTACCTCATTTCTAGGTGCATTTGGAATAATTCCGAGCGGTATGAAACTTTCCAAAACGACGGTGCCACGAGCTCTACTTTATGAAATCGAGGCACGGAAAGAAAATCAATAACAAACAAGCATAATGGACTTCTAGTGTGCCCCACGTCATTTCTAGGTGCATTGGCAACCGCTCCGAGCCGATGTCAAATATTCTAGAACGACGCTGCACTCGAGCTCCACTTTATGAAATCGAGGAATGGAAAGAAAATCTATACCAACCACCCATAATGCACTTCTAGTGTGCCTCGCCATTTCTACGCATTTGGAATAATTCCAAGGGTGTGAAACTTTCAATCCATCGGCACCCGACCTCCACTTTGTGAAATCGGCACGAAGAAAATAAAGACCAAACACCCATAACGGACTTTCTAGTGTGCCCTACGCCTTTTCTAGGTGCATTTGGAATAATTTCGAGCGGTGTGAAACTTTGCGAACGTCGAACCCCGAGCTCCGCTTTTATGAAATCGAGGCACAAAATGAAAATCTATACCAAACACTCATAATGGACTTCTAGTTTGCCCTCGTCACTTCTAGGTGCAATTGGAATAATTTCGAGCGGTGTGAATCTTTGCAGATCGACGGTACCCCGAGCTCCAATTTGTGAAATGGAGGCACAAAAAGAAAATCTGTACCAAACCGCATTATGGACTTTGTGTCCTACGTTATTTCTAGGTGCATTGGGAATCGCATCGAGCCGGCATCGAACATTCCGCAACGACGCTGCACCTTGAGCTCCACTTTATGAAATCGAGGCACGTAAAGAAAATAAATACTAAACACCCATAATGGACTTCTATTGTGCCCTCACGTATTTTCTAGGTGCATTTGAATAATTCCGAAGCGGTGTGAAACTTTGCGTAATCAGACAGAACCCTAAGCTCCACTTTATGAAATCGAGGCACTAAAAGAAAATCTATACCAAACACCCATGATGGACTTCTAGTCGCCCTACGTCATTTCTAGGTGCAATTGGAATAATTCCGAGTAGGTGTGAATCTTTGCAGATTGACGGGTACCCTGAGCTCCACTTTATGAAATCGCGGCACAAAAAGAAAATCAATACAAAACACCCATAATGGACTTCTAGTGTGCCCTATCTCATTACTAGGTGCATTTTGAATCCTTCTGAGCCGGTGTGAAACTTTCCAGATCGGCGTGTACCCTGAGCTCCAATTTATGAAATCGAGTCACAAAACGATAATCAATACCAAACACCCACAATGGACCTATAGTGTGTCCTAGGTCATTTATAGGTGCATTGGGAATACTTCCGAGTAGGTGTGAAACTTTCCAGAACGACGCGTACCCTCAGCTCCACTTTATGAAATCAAGACACAGAAAGAAAATCAATACCTAACACCCATAATGGACTTCTAGTGTGCCCTACGTCATTTTAAGGTGCATTTGGAATAATTCCGAGCGGCTATGAAACTTTCCAAAACGACGGGTAGCCCGAGCTCTACTTTATGAAATCGAGGCACGGAAAGAAAATGAATAACAAACAAGCATAATGGACTTCTAGTGTGCCCTACGTCATTTCTAGGTGCATTGGCAACCGTTCCGAGCCAGTGTCAAATATTCTAGAACGACGCGTACCCTGAGCTCCACTTTATGAAATCGAGGAATGGAAAGAAAATCTATACCAACCACCCATAATGCACTTCTAGTGTGCCCTCGCCATTTCTACGTGCATTTGGAATAATTCCAAGCAGGTGTGAAACTTTCCAGAACGACGGGTACCCTGACCTCCACTTTGTGAAATCGAAGCACAGAAAGAAAATAAAGACCAAACACCCATAACGGACTTTCTAGTGTGCCCTACGTCTTTTCTAGGTGCATTTGGAATAATTTCGAGCAGGTGTGAAACTTTGCAGAACGTCGGGAACCCTGAGCTCCGTTTTATGAAATCGAGGCACAAAATGAAAATCTATACCAAACACTCATAATGGACTTCTAGTTTGCCCTACGTCACTTCTAGGTGCAATTGGAATAATTCTGAGCAGGTGTGAATCTTTGCAGATCGACGGGTACCCCGAGCTCCAATTTGTGAAATGGAGGCACAAAAAGAAAATCTGTACCAAACACGCATTATGGACTTCGGTGTGTCCTACGTTATTTCTAGGTGCATTGGGAATCGTACCGAGCTGCTGTCGAACATTCCAGAACGACGCGTACCTTGAGCTCCACTTTATGAAATCGAGGCACAGAAAGAAAATAAATACTAAACACCCATAATGGACTTCTATTGTGCCCTACGTATTTTCTAGGTGCATTTCGAATAATTCCGAGCAGGTGTGAAACTTTGCAGAACGACAGGAACCCTAAGCTCCACTTTATGAAATCGAGGCACGAAAAGAAAATCTATACCAAACACCCATGATGGACTTCTAGTCTGCCCTACGTCATTTCTAGGTGCAATTGGAATAATTCCGAGTAGGTGTGAATCTTTGCAGATTGACGGGTACCCTGAGCTCCACTTTATGAAATCGCGGCACAAAAAGAAAATCAATACCAAACACCCATAATGTACTTCTAGTGTGTCCTACGTCATTTCTAGGTGCATTGGGAATCTTTCCGAGCTGGTCTCAAACATTCCAGAACGACGCGTACCTTGAGCTCCACTTTATGAAATCGAGGCACGGAAAGAAAATCTATACCAAACACCCATAATGGACTTCTAGTGCGCCCTACGTCATTTCTACGTGCAGTTGGAAAAATTCCGAGCAGGTGTGAAACTTTCCAAAACGACGGGTACCCTGAGCTCCACTTTGTGAAATTGAGGCACGGAAAGAAAATCAATAACAAACATCCATAATGGACTTTTAGAGTGCCCTACATCATTTCTTGGTGCATTTGGAATAATTCCGAGCAGGTGTGAAACTTTCCAAAACGATGGGTACCCTGAGCTCCACTTCGTGGAATCGAGGCACAGAAACAAAATCAATACAAACAACCAAAATGGACTTCTAGTGTGCCCTACGTCATTTCTAGGAGCATTTACAATCCTTCTGAACCGGTGTGAAACTTTCCATAACGACGCGTAACTTGATCTCCACTTTATGAAATCGAGGCATGGAAAGAAAATCAATATCAAACACCTATAATGGACTTCTAGTGTGCCATACGTCATTTCTACGTGCATGTGGAATAATTCGAGCAGAGCGAAACTTTCCAAAAGCGCAGGTGCCTCGGCTCCACTTTGTGAAATCGAGGCACGGAAAGAAAATTAATACCAAACACCCATAGTGGACTTTCAGTGTGCCCTACGTCATTCCTACGTGTATTTGGAATAATTCTAAGCGGGTCTGAAATTTTGCAGAACGACGGGTACCCCGAGCTCCACTTTATGAAATCGAGGCACAGAAAGAAAATCCTCACCAAACACCCCTAATGGACTTCTAGTGTGCCCTACGTCAATTCTACATGCATTGGGAATCCTTCCGAGCCGGCGTCAAACTTTCGAGAACAACGCGTACCTTGAGCTCCACTTTATGAAATTGATGTACGGAAAGAAAATCAATACCAAACATCCAAAATGGAATTGTACTGTGCCCTACATCATTTCTAGGTGCATTGGGAATACTTCCGAGCCGGTGTCAAACTTTCGAGAACGACGTGTACCCTGAGCACCACTTTATGAAATCGAGGCACGGAAAGAAAATCAATACCAAACAACCATAATGGACATCTAGTGTGCCTACTTCATTTGTAGGTGCATTTGGAATAATGGACTTCTGGTGTGCCGTACGTCATTTTCTAGGTGCATTTGGAATAATTCCGAACAGGTGTGAAACTTTGCAGAACGACGGGAACCCTGAGCTCCACTTTATGAAATCGAGGCACGAAAAGCAAATCTATACCAAACACCCATGATGGACTTCTAGTCTGCCCTACGTAATTTCTAGGTGCAATTGGAATATTTCCGAGTAGGTGTGAATATTTGCAGATCGACGGGTACACTGAGCTCCACTTTATGAAATCGCGGCACAAAAAGAAAATCAATACCAAACACGCATAATGTACTTCTAGTGTGTCCTACGTCATTTATAGGTGCATTGGGAATCTTTCCGAGCTGGTCACAAACATTCCAGAACGACGCCTACCTTGAGCTCCACTTTATGAAATCGAGGAACGTAAAGAAAATCTATACCAAACACCCATAATGGACTTCTAGTTTGCCCTACGTCATTTCTACGTGCACATGGAATAATTCCGAGCCGGTGTGAAACTTTCCAAAACGGCGTACCGTGAGCTCCAATTTATGAAATCGAGGCACGGAAAGAAAATCAAAACCAAACACCCATAATGGACTTCTAGTATGCCCTACGTCTTTTCTAGGTGCATTTGGAATATACGGCGGTGTAAACTTTGCAGAGCGACGGCACCGAGCTCCACATTATGAAATCGAGGCACGGAAAGAAAATCAATGCAAACACCCAAAATGGACTTCTGGTGTACCCTACGTCATTCCTAAGTGCATTTCGAATAATTCTGAGTAGGTGTAAAACTTTGCAGAGCGACGGGTACACGGAGCTCCACAGTATGAAATCGGGGCACGGAAAGAAAATCAATGCAAACACCCACAATGAACTTCTGGTGTGCCCTACCTCATTTCTAGGTGCATTTTGAATCCGTCCGAGCCGGTGTGAAACTTTCCAGAACGACGCGTACCCTAAGCTCCAATTTATGAGATCGAGGCACGGAAAGAAAATCCACACCAAATAACTATAATGGACTTCTGGTGTGCGCTACGTCATTTTAGGTGCATTTGGAATAATTCCGAGCAAGTGTGAAACATTTCAGAACGACGGGTACCCAGAGCTCCACTTTATGAAATCGAGGTATGGAAAGAAAATGAACATCAAACTCCCATAATGGACTTCTAGTGTGCCCTACCTCGTTTCTAGGTGTATTTGGAATCTTTCCGAGCCGGCGTGAAACTTTCCAGAATGGCGTACCATGAGCTCCAATTTATGAAATCGAGGCACGGAAAGGAAATCAAAACCAAACACCCATAATGGACTTCTAACATGCCCTACGTAATTTCTACGTTCATTTGGAATACTTACGGCGGTGTAAAACTTTGCGGAAGAGCGCAATTATCCAGGAGCTCCACATTATGAAATCGAGGCACGGAAAGAAAATCAATGCAAACACCAAAAATGGACTTCTGGTGTGCCCTATGTCATTTCTAGGTGTATTTAGAATAATTCAGAGCAGGTGTGAAACTTTGCTGAACGACATTATCCAGAGCTCCACTTTATGAAATCGAGGCACAGATAGACAATCAATACGAAACACCCAAAATAGACTTCTAGTGTGACCTGCCTCACTTCTAGGTGCATTTTGAATCCTTCCGAGCCGGTGTGAAACTTTCCAGAACGACGCGTACCCTAAGCTCCAATTTATGAAATCGAGGCACGGAAAGAAAATCCACACCAAATAACTATAATGGACTTCTGGTATGCCCTACGTCATTTTAGGTGCATTTGGAATAATTCCGAGCAAGTGTGAAACATTCCAGAATAACGGGTACCCAGAGCTCCACTTTATGAAATCGAGGCATGGAATGAAAATGAACATCAAACTCACAAAATTGACTTCTAGTGTGCCCTACCTCATTTCTAGGTGCATTTTGAATCTTTCCGAGCCGGTGTGAAACTTTCCAAAACGACGCGTACCCTGAGCTCCAATTTAGGAAATCGAGGCACAGAAAGAAAATCAAAACCAAACACCCATAATGGACTTCTAGTGTGCCCAACGTCATCTCTAGGTGCATTTGGAATAATTCTGATACGGCGGATGCCCGATCTTCTCGGTAAGGAACCGTGGATAGATGATGCGAAGTAGACGATGTCACTAGCTGAACACTCGCGCCAATGCACGATCCCTCAACTCTTTGGAATACGCCCAAAACACACCGGATACATGATCGCCGCATAAGACCACAAATGACGATCGCCAAGTCCCCAATTCCCAATGGAACGACGGCTTGACCTTAAATTGCAAAACGAATCAATGGATCGCCTAGTCCTCTCTCAAAGTCCTCGCATGAACTCTGGTTAAGAAAGAACAAGCAATAGCTATGTTTCAATTCTCATGCATAAACTGGTCTTAGGATACAATGGGGGTCTACCCCTCAATATATAGTGCCCTTCTCCACCTTATGGCTGGCCAAAAGGCCCTACTCCTACTCTATTTCAGATTTAGAACTCCTACTCCAAGTTGGACACAATCTAAAACAAAAAAGGAAACTCTGAGTTTACAACTGTCACATTGTTTTGGACATATCTTTTGATACGTGATGAATCTGAGGCTGAGCGAGTATCCGTTGGATTGGGCTTGAAGTTAGCTTTCCAAAAAGTACAAGAACACCCAAATCGGACTCCGTTTTTGAAAGTTATGATCTTTTTAATCCGGACTGTACTGCTGATTCCGAATCCGATTTTGATGCTGATTCCGAATTCGAATTGAATCCAAACTTTCCTAATTTCAATTTCATTAATTGAAACGACTTGAATCTGTGTGAAACTTGAGAAAGGAACTCTTGTAAGCCTTTGGAAAGTCATGGCAAGCTGGATATCTTCCCAAGATGTCGTACAAGCCGCGTAATCAGCGCGTTGATCGGTCTGAATGTGCAGCATGCACTCGAATAGCCATAACTCAAATAGCGCGTTGATCGGTTTGATCCGTTGGAAAGTAGACTTGATAAGCTTTCCAAATAAATATATTGTTTATGCTAGATCCTTCCGAGTTACTGCGAAGATCGTCATGAACCCATACCTTCCATGCGTCCCACAGGCTGCATGCTATTCTTGTGAGCATCAAAACACCCCGAGAAGCATCGTGTTCTTGATATTCACAAGAAGCTTCTCCTTCAAACCTAACAATAAGCAATGACCCGCTATTAGGTACTATAATATTCTCAATTAAACTTAAAGGAAATTCAAGGAACAGATTCACCTTTTGGTTAAGCTTCTTTGCACAAGCTTCACCCACAAGCTTCTCTTGTTCTTCAACTCTTTTAGTAAGCTCATGTTGTTCTGAGGTACTTGTTGAACTGAAAACACTATATGGAACAGCGTAGGTAAGGATGTCCGCATCATCCTCCCTTTCTTCAAAAAAAGCCGTCCTCGGCTTTTGATGGCCTGAAAATGTGCTAGACAAAGAAAACAACGTATATGCCTGGTATATGTATGAATCAATTATTGTGTTCTTCTTGTTGTTTTGCACAATTGATAGTTCGAAATCATATTTCAAATTACACAATTGACTCATATGATGAAATTTCACCTTCCCAGCATAAAATTCAAGTAAAGTGGGTGAAAACCAATTGATACCTTTCCATGCTTCAACTGTGCTACTTTGATTAGTTATACATGTAATAAATAAAAAAGTAGGCATCATGTTGTATTCTAAACAATAGGCACTTGTATTGAAATCCATCCCAAAGTGACCGTGACAGTGTGCAAAAGAAGGTTTGAGCAAAACATGCAATTTTAAATCAGCAAGATTATCACAGGTAATGCTTATACGATAAACATAGAACTGGTCATCTACACCATAATTTCCAATCAAATTGAACATATATGTGTAGGCATAAGTATTAACTAGTGATTTTAAACATGAAACTTCAGCAAGGTTCTCAAGCACACTAGATAGCTCTCTAGGAACATCGAACATGATATAGTAGAAAGAATCATCAAGAGATATTCTAGTAAGAACTTCCTTTCGAGTAATCAATTCCACATTATGTAAATTGAGCATAGATATTTTAGAATATGAAATATTCAAAGGAACACTCGTACGTACCTCTTCTTGATGAGGATTCAATTCAACACCATGATTGTTACCTTTAACGTCCTCCTCAGTTGTTGTAGATATCAAATCGTCATCATGAAACCACGGGACAGCAAGCACTCCATCCCCAACCGTAGTTATCTCCTCGTCGTTTACTTCCAACGGTGCTGGTTGTTGAACATTCAACTCCTCTTCTTTAATATCAACCTGCACAATATGAGAAACAACACTAGAAGTAAATAGTAAATCGTTAATTTCAGCAATAACCTCAGTTTGGCTATCATCTACTTCCCTCTTTTCTGTTGATGTATCTCTCTCAAACTCAATTGAGATGCTCTCAACCTCACATATGGTGGAATCACATAGCTCGTTCTCACTCAATTTGGCTATGTGGCTCTCATTTTCACATGGGTTTGGATACATCGCATCCCCCAAAGATTGTGGGTCGTCAATGGAGCAATTACCAAGCAATCACAATCTCTTCATGAAGCAATGGGCAAAGACTACATGAAGCACGGACGAAGGAAAAGTCCCATGCTTTGGCCGCCTTCTCATGTGACACACTAGTGGACTTCAAATCGTGTCGCACCTCATCAACCTTTCAACTATGGAACGCTTGTAGTGGCGAGGTACAAAATGTGCACTTAAAATGTCGCTTCATCTGCTCCCTGTGATAAGCGGCAATTCATGGTGTTCCATACGCTACGAACAAACCGCTTCCCAAGTGAGGTCAAACTATTGGACGCAAGTAAGAGCTTCCTCTCATTGGAATAGTTGTGCATCGAAATAAGCGATCAATTTGCGCTCCCAAGTGAGGTATTCTTCCACATTTGTACTACTCGAAAATATAGGGATAGGAAATTTGGGTTTATCAACAAATCCTCAAGTACGTGCCGTGGTAATAAGCGACAATGCACGTTGGAGTGGTTGAACATGGCACGTAGCTCCAAGAAGTTGTTATTGATGTAAAATGACGCAATTGCGTAACCTCCTCCCCGAGGTTGTTCAATCCAGTCTTAACTTCCCCGAGCTCAACGCGCACACTAGTATCACGATTATAGATAAAAGATAAAACGAGGATTATTATATCCTCGTCAAATGCAAACACACAAAATGGACTTCTGGTGTGCCCTATGTCATTTCTAGGTGCATTTGGAATAATTCCGAGCGGGTGTGAAACTTTACTGAACGACGGTATCCAGAGCTCCACTTTATGAAATCGAGGCACAAAAAGACAATCAAAACGAAACACCCAAAATAGAGTTCTAGTGTGCCCTACCTCATTTCTAGGTGCATATTGAATACTTCCGAGCCGGTGTGAAACTTTCGCAATCCACGCTGCACCTAAGCTCCAATTTATGAAATCGAGGCACGGAAAGAAAATCCACACCAAATAACTATAATGGACTTCTAGTGTGCCCTACGTCATTTCTAGGTGCATTTGGAATAATTCCGAGCAAGTGTGAAACATTCCGAGCAATAGGTGCACCAGAGCTCCAATTTATGAAATCGAGGCACGTAAAGAAAATGAACATCAAACTCCCATAATGGACTTCTAGTGTGCCCTACCTCATTTCTAGGTGCATTTGGAATCTTTCCGAGCGGTGTGAAACTTTTCGTAAGCACGCGTGCACTCGAGCTCCAATTTATGAAATCGAGGCACGGAAACAAAATCCACACCAAACAACTATAATGCACTTCTGGTGTGCCCTACGTCATTTCTAGGTGCATTTGGAATAAATCCAAGCAAGTGTGAAACATTCCAGAACGACGGGTACCTAGAGCTCCACTTAAAGAAATCGAGGCATGGAAAGAAAATGAACATCAAACTCCCATAACGGACTTTTAGTGTGCCCTACCTCATTTCTAGGTGCATTTGGAATCTTTCCGAGCCGGTGTGAAACTTTCCACAACGACGCATATCCTGAGTTCCAATTTATGAAATCGAGGCACGGAAAGAAAATCAAAACCAAACACACATAATGGACTTCTAGTGTGCCCTACGTTATTTCTAGGTGCATTTGGAATAATTCTGAGCAGGTGTAAAACTTAGCAGAGCGACGGGTACCCCTCTGAGATGCAAGGTCCGGAAGGCTCTAAATGTTATTCTTATGCAAGGTGAAGATGTGGAAGTGGAGAACACTGACCAGCCGGAACTGATTAAAGAACCGGGGTTTGTCACAGCTCCTGGTAGCCTGGAAGAAGCTGAAGAAGAACAAGAGAAGGGACAATTACTCGTGATATCCAACCATGCTATGAGTGGATTTTCAGGACCGACATCTCTTTCCTTGAGAACCATGTTTGGGGGAAGACAAGCAATGATGTTAGTAGACAGCGGGAGTACAAATTCTTTTATGGATTACGAGTTCGCTATCAAGAGTGGTTGCAAATTAAGAGCTCAACAAACAAAGAAGGTAACTGAAGCGGAGGTGGTGAAATGTGTACCAATACTCGGACAGAGAATGTAACTTACAGAGTGCAAGGATGTACCTTTACCAATGCATTTCAATTGTTGAAACTTGGTAATTATGATGTGATTCTCAATGATTGGATATATGATCATAGTCCTATTGGAATGAATCTCAAAACTAGAGAATTGACTATATATAAGGAGGGCAAGATGGAGGTTCTCAAGGATGAATCCATATCAACAAAGAATCCCATTCTGGGGGCAACCAAACTAGAGAAGTTATTGAGAACTGCGGTGTTGGGCTGCATAATGCAGGTCAAGTGGAATGAAGAAACCGAACTGAGGGAGTCCAATGAGTTACCAGAAGAGGTACAAGCAGTAATACATCTATATGCTGGGGTTTTTGAGGAGCCAAAAGGTTTACCACCTAAGAGGGAGTGTGATCACTTAATACCACTAAAGAACAACGCTGATCCTCCTAATCTCCGGCCGTATAGAACACCCCATCACCAAAAGGATGCCTTGGAGGATATCATTAGACAACTATTGGAGTCAGAAGAAATCACGCACCAGCGTGAGTCCATACTCATCACCGGCGATAATGGTGAGGAAAAAGGATGGTTCTTGGAGGTTGTGTGTGGACTATAGACAACTCAACTCATTGACAATCAAGAACAAATTTCCTATGCCAATCATAGAGGATTTACTCGATGAGTTGCATGGGGCAACTATTTTTCCAAGCCGATCTTGATCGAGGATACCACCAAATCGAGAATGGTGGAGGAGGATATATATAAACCGCCTTTAGAACACACATGGGTCATTATGAGTACACAGTCATGCCATTTGGGTTGACCAATGCACTGCTACCTTCAGGTCTCTTATGAATCGATCTTTGAAGGGCAACTAAGGAAGTTTATACTTGTTTTCTTTGATGATATCTTAGTTTACAGCAAGAACCTAACAGAACATGTTGAGCATTTACAGCAAACCTTGCAGATATTGAGTCGTAATCAGTTGAAGGCAAGGAGAAGTAAGTGTTGTTTTGCTATGTCAAAAATAGGCTATCTGGGTCATATTATCAGTGGTTCTGGAGTGGCTACCGACCCCAAGAAGATAGTGGATGTGGTGAATTGGCTTATCCCTGACACGGTGACTAAGCTGAAAGGGTTCTTAGGCCTAACTGGATATTACAGAAGATTTGTAAAAGGGTATGGAAAGATTTGCAAACCGCTCTTTGATATTTTGAAAAAAGATTCTTTCATGTGGGGAGAAGCACAATCAATTGCATTTGACACTTTAAAAGAGGTAATGACCACCTGTCCAGTGTTGGCACTTCCTAATTTTTCAAAACCTTTTGTATTGGAAACAGATGCATGTGGTACTGGATTGGGGGCAGTGTTGATGCAAGAGGGGAGGCCCATTGCCTTTTATAGCAAGACCTTGGGTGCAAGGGCTGTAGCTAAATCAATATACGAGAAGGAGGCTATGGCTATTCTGGAAGCATTAAAGAAATGGAGGCATTACCTATTGGGCAACCAAGTGGTAATCAGAACAGATCAAAAGAGTCTAAAATATATTAGCACTCAGAGATTGGTGGAGGGTATACAGCATAAACTACTCCTTAAGCTAATGGAGTTTGATTATAGAGTGGAATACAAGAAGGGAAAAGAAAATGTGGCGTGGATGCCTTTGTCCAGAAGGTTATATCTTCTCCAGTCGATGAAATGCATTGTCAGGCACTAGTCACCATCCTGCCGGCTTGGGTAGAAGATGTGAAGGGAAGTTATGCAAATGATCCTTGTTATGATAAGTTGGTGAATGCTCAGCCGAGTCCTGCTGGAGGGGATTATGGTTACTCAACCGAATCGGGCTTGATTAAATACAAGGAAGGATATATGTGGGAGTCTCAAACGAGGTCCGAGCGAAAATTTTGGACTCATTTCATTCATCACCGCTGGGAGGCCACTCAGGAAGGAGGGCAACATATCAGAGACTAAAGAAGCTGTTTTATTGGCCCAAACTTAAGAAGGAAGTGGAGGAGTTGGTTGCTCACTGCCCTGTTTGCCAGGTAACTAAATCAGAGCATGTTCTTATCCCCGGGCTGTTGAACCCACTAGAGGTACCAGACATGGCATGGTCACACATTAGTATGGACTTCATTGAAGGTTTGCCCAAGTCAAGAGGAAAGGAGGTAATTTTAGTGGTGGTTGATAGATTCACGAAATATGCACATTTCCTATCCCTATCACACCCGTATACAGTACCACAAGTTGTGCAAGTATTCATGGATAACATCTTTAAACTACATGGGATGCCCATCGCAATTGTGACAGATCGAGACCGAATCTTCACTAGCCATTTGTTCCAGGAGATCTTCAAATTGATGAATGTGTCACTAAGATTGAGCAGCGCCTACCATCCACAAACGGACGGACAAACGGAAAGAGTGAACCAATGCTTAGAGTCATATTTGAGAAGTATGACATTTCAAGAACCTAGAGAATGGATGGGGTGGTTAACCATGGCGGAATGGTGGTATAACACGTCTTACCATACCTCTTTGAAAGCAACACCATTTCAAGCCTTGTACGGTTATTCACCTCCTAACATTGGAGAACTGACAATTCCTTGCAATGTGTCTGAAGAGGCCAGGATCACGGTGGAGCAGAAAGTGAAAATGCTGGCTGAACTGAAGCCAAACCTCCACAATGCACAAGAGCGGATGAAACACTTCGCTGATAAACACAGATCAGAGAGACAATTCAATGTGGGAGACATGGTATACCTCAAAATGCAACCATATAGGCAAAATGCATTCGGATTGAGGGGTCCTTTAAAGCTTCGGTCAAGGTTCTATGGTCCTTTCAGGGTTCAAGAGAGAATCGGTTCGGTGGCATATAAACTGCAATTGCCGGATCAGGCTGCTATACATCCGGTATTCCACGTGAGCCAGCTAAAGAAGCATCTTGGATTGAATGCAATACCTCTCCCAGGTTTGCCATTAGTTGGGGAAAATGGAAAAGTAAAGACTGAACCAGTGGCTGTCTTGGATCGTCGCATTATCCCGCAGTAAAACGAACCTGTAGCACAGTGGTTAATTCAGTGGTTGAATTTGGGGCCGGAAGATGCTACCTGGGAGGACTTGACCTTCATTCAAAAGACTTTCCCTAATTTTGCTCAGAACACCCCGTACCAATCAACTACCGAATGCTACTAAAGAACCGTAACCTCCCTTGTATTATTAATTAATACGGAGGTACCAATGTAATATCATAGGAAGGCATAAATAAAACATCCAATATATGGAGAAGGTATCCTTCCTTCACGAGTTAATTTCTATCTATTACAGTTCATCATAAACTAGATTCACAAGCGGTAATAAATCATGGAGAAGGTATCCTTCCTTCCCATCTTGGTTTACTTATTACAGTTCATCAACAAATCAACATTTACTCATTCATATAGTATGAACTACATGATATGATTTTATTAGGATGAAGGGTAGTGTGTGCAATCCAAGAAAAGCTACTCCCTCCCATGCATGCCGCTCTTGCCAAGGGTACCTAAAAGCACAACAAAGCAAGGGTGAGTCCATGACTCAGCAAGTATCAACAAGGCCAAATCTAGAAACACAGACCAAGATTAATATTCACAATTAAACATTACGCTAAATATAGCCTTCATGCTTATGTAATGCAACCATCTTTGTAATATCTCAGATTATAAATCGGTAATTAAAGAATTAAAATAATAATAATAATAATAATAATAATAATATGAGTTTAGTGGGAAAGGGGAAATAGTGGCGGGCCTTTGGCCCATGGCCCAAGAGGGGGCCGGCCACCCACATAAGCAAACCAGAAACCCTAGCCCCCACCCTTGTGCAGCCAGCCGCCATCCTCCTTGCGCCATGCTCTTTTCTTTCTTACGCCTCGCTATTGCGTGATGCTCTTCCCATCGATCGCTAGCTCGCTTCCTCGCACAGATGCTTTGTTGCATGGTGCTCGCTTACGCTGTTTAAGCGACCACGCCACCGCTTGCCCACATCGATCTGCTGCCGTGCATGTGCGGGTGTCGTGTGTCTTGCATCTTTGCCGCATGTCGCCAAGGCAACATGCAAAGATTCCCAAGATTTTCTCCACCATTTGTGTGTGCATCCCTCTTGCTTGTTCTACATGCATGTGTGCTAGCTAGCATGCATGGCTGCATAAAGTTGTAGATATAAGTAAGACCGGTTGCTGTGTTAGCTGCTACAACTAGATATTTTAGTGCTTAATGCTTTGCATGTTGTGCAATGCGAGAGAAAGAGAGAGAAGGGAAGATGTGGCATGCTATCGCCACTTTTTCATGCAAGCTTGGATTCTTTGTGGCAATGCCGATCAAGAAGATCGGGAAAGGGAGGAAGGCAAGAAGGAAAGGTGGAAGAAAGAGAGGAGAATTTTGTGGGAAAATCGGTGTTCCTCGTCGTGATCTCCAGGGGACGATGGCCTCATGCGCCGGTAACAATTTCGCTCATCCGGTTTCAAGGGCTAAGAGGCAAGTACATGGTAGAGTGGTGAACAACGGGTTGTTCGCTATTGTCATTGATATTACTTATCATGCTATTTATTATGCTTCATTGCTTATTCTTATACATGATATTGATGACATTGAGTGAATGAGATTATGATATTGAGATAATGAGGATGAGATATTGAGTTAATGAGATGGATTATGTGGATGAATAATTAAAGATGCCGATCATTTACATTCATCATGACAGAGTTGCATGAGCCAGGTCGGTGAGAAAGTCATGTAACTATTCCGGTGAGGTCGGTGAGAAAGATACATGACTAGTCCGGAGTGCTCTAGATAAAATCCTACTTCGGTGGGGACTTCACGGGAGTGAAGGATAGAGTGTGTCACCGACGGTGAACACTCCGCTATACCCAGTATCGGTGATGAGATGCATATGAGCATGAGCATGATGGTGCATTCGCATATATGAGTAAATTGTTAAGATGTGCAACTTTACCTATATGGAATATGGCTTGACTATTGAGTATGAGAATGGCATTAAATAGATAGATGATGATGATAACCTTGATTATGGTTGATAAACTGTTGTTTATGGCTTTATTATGTATTTGCTGAGTCTTGGACTCATTCTTGCTCTATTGTTGTTTTTAGGTGATCATCGATGACATTTCACTCGGGAAGGGCTAGCGCACTTGGAATCACAACCTACACCCAATTACTTGATTTGTTGGACATGAGACATTTTTATTACAGCATGATGATTTACATTTAGAACATAATGGTGTTGAATAACCTTAGATGATAAGTTAGAGTTGATTATTCATTAAATAGACTTAATCATTTGGTTTTGCGTTAATCTTAGTTTATTACCTTGCTATGCTCCTAGGAGTAAATTATCTATGGTTGTCATATCATTTTGCTTATGTTATTGTGACCCGTGTAATGGTTTTATCATGATACGCTTGCCATAATTTAATATAAAATGATGTGTCAAATTGTTAGTTAGTGTAGTTAGTGGCATTCTGGGCTCCGTGTTGGGCCGGGTGTTACACATGCAATGCACCTTTTAATCTTTATCTCTTTTCGCATTTTACCGGTAATGCGGGGTATACAACCGTCGATGTATACCCATGCCTATGCACTCGGCAATAGGGACCAAGAGCCTATACTCCACAAGTATAGGGACCTTTGCCCATCATCGGCATGATGGGGACCTCTTTACTCATTGCCCACATTACACCGAATGTGGGGACCTCTAACCCGTCATCGACATGACGGGACCTCAACATTCATACTTGGTCACCACGTGACCAAAACTCAATCATGCTTACTACATGCATATGTTCAATGACATTATCTTCTAAACATATGAATTCAACATATACATAGTAGCGTGTAAGCATTAACCATGAACACAGAAACTTTAACCATAGCTTGAATATACCAAGATATATTGTAATTCATCACAATAACATCCATGCATGGCAATCACGATCAAGACACAATCAATCTTAGCAAACAATCATCATTATTCTTAACCCGAATACTTGCCTTAACCGCGAGAGAACGAGGATGCGTAGAAGGTGCTGCCCTGGTACCGCCCACCACCTGAATAATAATTATGAACCAAGCTAAGACAACCATACTGGACCCAAGATATAATTAATAGCTCAAACGAAAAGACCAAACTCTCAAGCGCCTTCCGAGCGTCCCACTTCTAACGATCGACCTGTCCCTCTGTGGACAGTCAACTTCTAAAAATCATAACTTTCACTACCGGGGTCCAAATAAGGTGTTTTAAGACTTTCTGGAAAGGTAATTAAATTACCTAGATAAACCTAGTTGGGGAGCCCTTCTGATTCTGCTATTTACTACCCCTACCAAGCCAATCTACAGAACATCAATATTCACGTCAGGTTCTCTGGACAGTACACTAAAACCACCATAACGTTTGCTACGATTATCCAAATATTGCGTTCTTTAGCTTCTTGGAAAGGTATGGAAATTATCTACAGTTTTTGTTATATCGAGATCCTCTGATTTCGTCTTTAACTAATGGCTTAACCCAGGTTTCTACAACCTGTCAGAAATCTGACAGACTAGCAGGACAGCGACACTAAAAAATTCATAACTTGCTGACCGTTAATCGGATTTGGGTGTTCTTGGCGGCCACGTAAAGCTAAGGACGTCACCCAACTTTCTCTAAGAGAAGTCATCCCCAGATTCTGCTTCTAAAGATACGAAAACCTACGTCCAAGAATCTGGACAGAATTGAATCTATTACCCGACATTGATTAAACAACCAATTAAACCTCTAAACTATCGGAGATCGGTGTTACCCTTGACAAATCGTTGACGAACACCCACACCAGCACCGGCACGAGGATCCTCTCCTTCTCTTTTCCCTTGCTTTCTCCTCAATTGGCCAATTCGGCGTTCCTCCTTCTTCCTTCCTCTCCATCCTTTCTCCTCTTGGCATAGCAGTGGGGGATGCTACAGATGCGGCGCTACAGTACTAGGGCGGCAGTACTGTAGCACTAGGTTCCCCTCCTTTTATTGGTGGTCGGCCCCTCATGGGCCTCTGGGCCAAGGCCCGAGGCCCAAAGTTGTCAAAAACTGCAGAAAAACCCCTCTGTCTAATTGTCGCTAAATCTATATTATATTTGGTCCTTCTCCTAATTCAATTAATCTCTCCCAAATACTCTTTTGAATATTCTTGAATACTTTTGGGGTATTACATGCTCCTTGAGGACAAGATCGATTTCAAGCGGGGGAAATTGTCAGGACTACCGATTGGTAAATCAAGAAGTCAAACCTTCGCTTGGGAGAAGAGTAAGTGAAGTCGGCGCTTATATCAGAACGTCATCGACTCCCACCGGAGACAGGATGGAAGGCGAAGATGGGCGCAGGCTAACCCGGAGATTGATCCAACGATCAGGAGTGTTTTCAAATTTACTGTGGTCGTCATCTAAATTGTCGCTTATCTAAAGACTCTGAACCCAGCTGTAATTTCTGGCTTTGTTACTTTGAGACGATTTACCATTGCTGTAACTTGCGTTTAATCCCTGGGTATATAACCAGTGGAGTTGGAATGAGAAGGTATCAAAGACCCAGTATATCGGTCACTTTAGTTTGTTAGACAGTAGAACCCTAAGTTACTTTCCCTTTCCAATTCAATTCTCGGCTCTGAATTTGCAAGTTCAATCTCTGAATTTGGGGGAAATTGTCGGGACTCATTTGGATCGATTTAAATCAAGAGCTGAAACCTTCGCTGGGAGAAGAGTAAGTGAAGTCGGCGCTAACGAACGTCACCGTCGACTCCCACCGAGACAGGATGGAAGGCGAAGATGGGTATGAGCTAACCCGAGATTGATCCAACGATCGAGTGTTTTCAAATTCTTGTGGTCGTCATCTAAATTGTCGCTATCTAAAGACTCGAACCCAAATTGTAATTTCTGGCTTTGTTACTTTGAGACGATTTACCATTGCTGTAACTTGCGTTTAATCCCTGGGTATATAACCAGTGGAGTTGGAATGAGAAGGTATCAAAGACCCAGTATATCGGTCACTTTAGTTTGTTAGGCAAGAGAACCTAAGTTACTTTCCTTTCCAATTCAATTCTCGGCTCAATCGCAAGTTCAATCTCTGAATTTTCTTTGGGCACGACATTTGTATCGAGCACTCTCGGTCAGCGTGGAGATCTGCCAGAGCAAGGTTGGAGCAAGTGAAAACCTTTGCTGCCATAAAATCCCTTGCTTGGTCAGATCTGGAAGACATGGTGGCAAAAACCCGATCACAAGGTTCGATTGAAGGAGGAGAAATCGAAATGGAGAGCAGTAGGAGATCATCAAGATCTATGAGAAGTTGGAGGAGTTAGAATCTCTGAAGTCTGATGTGGCGGAGATCAAGAAGCTGCTGGTCGCTAATCTGTCTCAATCGGCCAGTCAGGGAGTGGAAGCGCTGGTAACTGAAGTCAGAGGAGAGAGGTCGAGACCAACAGATTTGGGAAAAGGCATCGCCTGGGTGCCTGAACAGAGCAGAAGAGCTGAACCACAAACATCTTTCTTTGTGGAACCAAACACGGTAATACCGAACCCTCAACCAGTTTACTCTTCAGCCATTAGAATTTCATCACCAGTAAATCTGGGAGATAGAGCTGGGGAAGCTGGTAGAAGAATAGTACCGCCACCTGTAATCGCACCTAGAATGAATAGTCCTGGAGGCCAACAAGGATATGGAATACACCTTGTACCACCATGGAACGCACCAACCAATGCTCAAGCTGTTACGGCCCAGATGCTTTATCACCCATCAATCAATCTCAATTCCAACAATGATTCGCAATTACCCCTTCAAGGCGGAGGGTATACCTCCCATTACCCTGGAGTAAACCTGGTCAATCCTAATGGAGGAGCAAACTGGAACAATCATAGCGGTGGCCATCAATATGCTGATGCTGTCATAAGAGGACCCAAACTTGAGCTTCCGGTATTCTCAGGAGAGGAACCAATGGGGTGGCTGGAACAGTGTGAAAGGTTTTTTGAAATGGCGGGTACTCCTATGGAGCAATGGGTGAATCTTGCTACAGGGCACTTCATAGGGAAAGCTCACACTTGGTTCAAGGGTATTGGTATTGCTTGGCAAGTGCTAAACTGGCATCAACTGGCTGCGATGATTACAGATCGATTTTCCGAAGCTGGGGCACATGAAGCAGTGGAAAAACTACAAAACATGAAACACATGGGCAGTGTAAGCAAGTACATAGATTATTATGAGAAGTGTGTGAATTAGTGCGAAGGATCACCCCTATTTACAAGAGGCCTTTTAATGAGCTGTTTTATTGGAGGCTTAAAGAAGAAATTAAATATGGGGTTTGTATGCATCAACAAGAAGGGTTTGTTGGAAGCTTATCTTGGTTTGCTAAGTTGGAAGAAAAATCAGTATTGGCCAAGAGAAATAGCCACGCAAATGTTTGAACGGAACAAGATCAACCACACAAACTCCAGACCCGTGACTGCGAAGGGATTGAATGTTGAAGGTATTGAGAAAGGAAAAGCTCAGTTACCTGAAGGCAACAAGAGAACCTGTTGGCATTGTAATGAGCCATGGGTACCGGGGCATAATCTGAGATGCAAGGTCCGGAAGGCTCTAAATGTTATTCTTATGCAAGGTGAAGATGTGGAAGTGGAGAACACTGACCAGCCGGAACTGATTAAAGAACTGGGGTTTGTCACAGCTCCTGGTAGCCCGGAAGAAGCTGAAGAAGAACAAGAGAAGGGACAATTACTCGTGATATCCAACCATGCTATGAGTGGATTTTCAGGACCGACATCTCTTTCCTTGAGAACCATGTTTGGGGGAAGACAAGCAATGATGTTAGTAGACAGCGGGAGTACAAATTCTTTTATGGATTACGAGTTCGCTATCAAGAGTGGTTGCAAATTAAGAGCTCAACAAACAAAGAAGGTAACTGTAGCGGGAGGTGGTGAAATGTGTACCAATACTCGGACAGAGAATGTAACTTACAGAGTGCAAGGATGTACCTTTACCAATGCATTTCAATTGTTGAAACTTGGTAATTATGATGTGATTCTCGGGGCGGACTGGATATATGATCATAGTCCTATTGGAATGAATCTCAAAACTAGAGAATTGACTATATATAAGGAGGGCAAGATGGAGGTTCTCAAGGATGAATCCATATCAACAAAGAATCCCATTCTGGGGGCAACCAAACTAGAGAAGTTATTGAGAAGCTGCGGTGTTGGTTAATGCATAATCTTGAGTCAAGTGGAATGAAGAAACCGAACTGAGGGAGTCCAATGAGTTACCAGAAGAGGTACAAGCAGTATTACATCTATATGCTGGGGTTTTTGAGGAGCCAAAAGGTTTACCACCTAAGAGGGAGTGTGATCACTTAATACCACTAAAGAACAACGCCGATCCTCCTAATCTCGGTAGTATAGAACACCCCATCACCAAAAGGATGCCATGGAGGATATCATTAGACAACTATTGAGTCGAAGAAATCCGCACCACGTGAGTCCATACTCATCATCGGCGATAATGGTGAGGAAAAAGGATGGTTCTTGGAGGTTGTGTGTGGACTATAGACAACTCAACTCATTGACAATCAAGAACAAATTTCCTATGCCAATCATAGAGGATTTACTCGATGAGTTGCATGGGGCAACTATTTTTTCCAAGCTGGATCTTCGATCAGGATACCACCAAATCAGAATGGTGGAGGAGGATATATATATAACTGCCTTTAGAACACACATGGGTCATTATGAGTACACAGTCATGCCATTTGGGTTGACCAATGCACCTGCTACCTTCCAGTCTCTTAAGAATCAGATCTTTGAAGGGCAACTAAGGAAGTTTATACTTGTTTTCTTTGATGATATCTTAGTTTACAGCAAGAACCTAACAGAACATGTTGAGCATTTACAGCAAACCTTGCAGATATTGAGTCGTAATCAGTTGAAGGCAAGGAGAAGTAAGTGTTGTTTTGCTATGTCAGAAATAGGCTATCTGGGTCATATTATCAGTGGTTCTGGAGTGGCTACCGACCCCAAGAAGATAGTGGATGTGGTGAATTGGCCTATCCCTGACACGGTGACTAAGCTGAAAGGGTTCTTAGGCCTAACTGGATATTCTGAAGATTTGTAAAAGGGTATGGAAAGATTTGCAAACCGCTCTTTGATATTTTGAAAAAGATTCTTTCATGTGGGAGAAGCACAATCAATTGCATTTGACACTTTAAAAGAGGTAATGACCACTGTCGGTGTTGGCACTTCCTAATTTTTCAAAACCTTTTGTATTGGAAAGCAGATGCATGTAGTCTTGGATTGGGGCGGTGTTGATGCAAGAGGGGAGGCCCATTGCCTTTTATAGCAAGACCTTGGGTGCAAGGGCTGTAGCTAAATCAATATACGAGAAGGAGGCTATGGCTATTCTGGAAGCATTAAAGAAATGGAGGCATTACCTATTGGGCAACCAAGTGGTAATCAGAGCAGATCAAAAGAGTCTAAAATATATTACCACTCGAGATTGGTGGAGGGTATCTGACATAAACTACTCCTTAAGCTAATGGAGTTTGATTATAGAGTGGAATACAAGAAGGGAAAAGAAAATGTGGCAGCGGATGCACTGTCCAGGAAGGTTATATCTTCTCTAGTCGATGAAATGCATTGTCAGGCACTAGTCACCATCCTGCCGACTTGGGTAGAAGATGTGAAGGGAAGTTATGCAAATGATCCTTGTTATGATAAGTTGGTGAATGCTCAGCCGAGTCCTGCTGGAGGGGATTATGGTTACTCAACCGAATCGGGCTTGATTAAATACAAGGGAAGGATATATGTGGGAGTCTCAAATGAGGTTCGAGCGAAAATTTTGGACTCATTTCATTCATCACCGCTGGGAGGCCACTCAGGAAGGAGGGCAACATATCACAGACTAAAGAAGCTGTTTTATTGGCCCAAACTTAAGAAGGAAGTGGAGGAGTTGGTTGCTCACCGCCTGTTTGCTGAGTAACTAAATCGAGCATGTTCTTATCCCAAGCCGTTGAACCCACTAGAGGTACCTGCAGACATGGCATGGTCACACATTAGTATGGACTTCATTGAAGGTTTGCCCAAGTCAAGAGGAAAGGAGGTAATTTTAGTGGTGGTTGATAGATTCACGAAATATGCACATTTCCTATCCCTATCACACCCATTATCTGATACAGTACCACAAGTTGTGCAAGTATTCATGGATAACATCTTTAAACTACATGGGATGCCCATCGCAATTGTGACAGATCGAGACCGAATCTTCACTAGCCATTTGTTCCGGAGATCTTCAAATTGATGAATGTGTCACTAAGATTGAGCGGCGCCTACCATCCACAAACGGATGGACAAACGGAAAGAGTGAACCAATGCTTAGAGTAATATTTGAGAAGTATGACATTTCAAGAACCTAGAGAATGGATGGGGTGGTTAACCATGGCGGAATGGTGGTATAACACGTCTTACCATACCTCTTTGAAAGCAACACCATTTCAAGCCTTGTACGGTTATTCACCTCCTAACATTGGAGAACTGACAATTCCTTGCAATGTGTCTGAAGAGGCCAGGATCACGGTGGAGCAGAAAGTGAAAATGCTGGCTGAACTGAAGCCAAACCTCCACAATGCACAAGAGCGGATGAAACACTTCGCTGATAAACACAGATCAGAGAGACAATTCATTGTAGGAGACATGGTATACCTCAAAATGCAACCATATAGGCAAAATGCATTCGGATTGAGGGGTCCTTTAAAGCTTCGGTCAAGGTTCTATGGTCCTTCGGAGGTTCAAGAGAGAATCGGTTCGGTGGCATATAAACCGCAATTCGGATCGGTTGCTATACATCCAGTATTCCACGTGAGCCGACTAAAGAAGCATCTTGGATTGAATGCAATACCTCTCCGGGTTTGCCATTAGTTGGGGAAAATGGAAAAGTAAAGATCGAACGATTGGTCGTCTTGGATCGTCGCATTATCCCGCCAGAGAAAGCGAACACAGTAGTACGATGGTTAATTCGATTGGTTGAATTTGGGGCCTAGGAAGATGCTACGGGAGGACTTGACCTTCATTCAAAAGACTTTCCTAATTTTGCTCCTTGAGGACAAGATCGATTTCAAGCGGGAAATTGTCGGGACTCATTTAAATGGCCAGAGAAAAGAAGTGAAACCGTCGCTTGGGAGAAGAGTAAGTGAAGTCGGTTTTCGCAACGTAACGTACGTCGACTCCCACTGAGAGACAGGATGGAAGGCGAAGATGGCGCGAGCTAACCTGGGAGATTGATCCAACGATCGAGTGTTTTCAAATTGGGGAAATTGTGGTCGTCATCTAAATTGTCGCTTATCTAAAGACTCGAACCCAAATTGTAATTTATCGGCTTTGTTACTTTGAGGCGATTTACCATTCTTTGTAACTGCGTTTAATCCTGGGTATATAACCAGTGGAGTTGGAATGAGAAGGTATCAAAGACCCAGTATATCGGTCACTTTAGTTTGTTAGACAGTAGAACCCTAAGTTACTTTCCCTTTCCAATTCAATTCTCGGCTCTGAATCTGCAAGTTCAATCTCTGAATTTGCTGGGCCTGACATTTGGTATCAGAGCACTCTCGGTTCAGGGCGTGGAGATCTGCCAGAGCAAGGTTGGAGCAAGTGAAAACCTTTGCTGCCATAAAATCCCTTGCTTGGTCAGATCTGGAAGACATGGTGGCAAAAACCCGATCACAAGGTTCGATTGAAGGAGGAGAAATCGAAATGGAGAACAGGGCGGAGATCATCAAGATCTATGAGAAGTTGGAGGAGTTAGAATCTCTGAAGTCTGATGTGGCGGAGATCAAGAAGCTGCTGGTCGCTAATCTGTCTCAATCGGCCAGTCAGGGAGTGGAAGCGCTGGTAACTGAAGTCAGAGGAGAGAGGTCGAGACCAACAGATTTGGGAAAAGGCATCGCCTGGGTGCCTGAACAGAGCAGAAGAGCTGAACCACAAACATCTTTCTTTGTGGAACCAAACACGGTAATACCGAACCCTCAACCAGTTTACTCTTCAGCCATTAGAATTTCATCACCAGTAAATCTGGGAGATAGAGCTGGGGAAGCTGGTAGAAGAATAGTACCGCCACCTGTAATCGCACCTAGAATGAATAGTCCTGGAGGCCAACAAGGATATGGAATACACCTTGTACCACCATGGAACGCACCAACCAATGCTCAAGCTGTTACGGCCCAGATGCTTTATCACCCATCAATCAATCTCAATTCCAACAATGATTCGCAATTACCCTTCAAGGCGAGGGTATACCTCCCATTACCCCGAGTAAACTGGTCAATCCTAATGGAGAACAAGCTGGAACAATCATAGCGGTGGCCATCAATATGCCGATCTTTGTCATAAGAGGACCCAAACTTGAGCTTCAGGTATTCTCAGGAGAGGAACCAATGGGGTGGCTGGAACAGTGTGAAAGGTTTTTTGAAATGGCGGGTACTCCTATGGAGCAATGGGTGAATCTTGCTACAGGGCACTTCATAGGGAAAGCTCACACTTGGTTCAAGGGTATTGGTATTGCTTGGCAAGTGCTAAACTGGCATCAACTGGCTGCGATGATTACAGATCGATTTTCCGAAGCTGGGGCACATGAAGCAGTGGAAAAACTACAAAACATGAAACACATGGGCAGTGTAAGCAAGTACATAGATTATTATGAGAAGTGTGTCGAATTAGTGCGAAGGGATCACCCCTATTTACAAGAGGCCTTTTTAATGAGCTGTTTTATTGGAGGCTTAAAAGAAGAAATTAAATATGGGGTTTGTATGCATCAACCGAAGGGTTTGTTGGAAGCATACTGGTTTGCTAAGTTGGAAGAAAAATCTGTATTGGCCAAGAGAAATAGCCACGCAAATGTGCTGAACCGGAACAAGATCAACCACACAAACTCCAGACCCGTGCCTGCGAAGGGATTGAATGTTGAAGGTATTGAGAAAGGAAAAGCTCAGTTACCTGAAGGCAACAAGAGAACCTGTTGGCATTGTAATGAGCCATGGGTACCGGGGCATAATCTGAGATGCAAGGTCCGGAAGGCTCTAAATGTTATTCTTATGCAAGGTGAAGATGTGGAAGTGGAGAACACTGACCAGCCGGAACTGATTAAAGAACTGGGGTTTGTCACAGCTCCTGGTAGCCCGGAAGAAGCTGAAGAAGAACAAGAGAAGGGACAATTACTCGTGATATCCAACCATGCTATGAGTGGATTTTCAGGACCGACATCTCTTTCCTTGAGAACCATGTTTGGGGAAGACAAGCAATGATGTTAGTAGGCAATGGAGTACAAATTCTTTTATGGATTACGAAGTTAAGCTATCAAGAGTGGTTGCAAATTAAGAGCTCAACAAACAAAGAAGGTAACTGTAGCGGGAGGTGGTGAAATGTGTACCAATACTCGGACAGAGAATGTAACTTACAGAGTGCAAGGATGTACCTTTACCAATGCATTTCAATTGTTGAAACTTGGTAATTATGATGTGATTCTCGGGGCGGACTGGATATATGATCATAGTCCTATTGGAATGAATCTCAAAACTAGAGAATTGACTATATATAAGGAGGGCAAGATGGAGGTTCTCAAGGATGAATCCATATCAACAAAGAATCCCATTCTGGGGGCAACCAAACTAGAGAAGTTATTGAGAACTGCGGTGTTGGGCTGCATAATGCAGGTCAAGTGGAATGAAGAAACCGAACTGAGGGAGTCCAATGAGTTACCAGAAGAGGTACAAGCAGTATTACATCTATATGCTGGGGTTTTTGAGGAGCCAAAAGGTTTACCACCTAAGAGGGAGTGTGATCACTTAATACCACTAAAGAACAACGCTGATCCTCCTAATCTCCGGCCGTATAGAACACCCCATCACCAAAAGGATGCCATGGAGGATATCATTAGACAACTATTGGAGTCAGAAGAAATCCGCACCAGCGTGAGTCCATACTCATCATCGGCGATAATGGTGAGGAAAAAGGATGGTTCTTGGAGGTTGTGTGTGGACTATAGACAACTCAACTCATTGACAATCAAGAACAAATTTCCTATGCCAATCATAGAGGATTTACTCGATGAGTTGCATGGGGCAACTATTTTTTCCAAGCTGGATCTTCGATCAGGATACCACCAAATCAGAATGGTGGAGGAGGATATATATATAACTGCCTTTAGAACACACATGGGTCATTATGAGTACACAGTCATGCCATTTGGGTTGACCAATGCACCTGCTACCTTCCAGTCTCTTAAGAATCAGATCTTTGAAGGGCAACTAAGGAAGTTTATACTTGTTTTCTTTGATGATATCTTAGTTTACTGAGAAGAACCTAATGTAACATGTTGAGCATTTCTGACAAACCTTGCAGATATTGAGTCGTAATCAGTTGAAGGCAAGGAGAAGTAAGTGTTGTTTTGCTATGTCAGAAATAGGCTATCTGGGTCATATTATCAGTGGTTCTGGAGTGGCTACCGACCCCAAGAAGATAGTGGATGTGGTGAATTGGCCTATCCCTGACACGGTGACTAAGCTGAAAGGGTTCTTAGGCCTAACTGGATATTACAGAAGATTTGTAAAAGGGTATGGAAAGATTTGCAAACCGCTCTTTGATATTTTGAAAAAAGATTCTTTCATGTGGGGAGAAGCACAATCAATTGCATTTGACACTTTAAAAGAGGTAATGACCACCTGTCCAGTGTTGGCACTTCCTAATTTTTCAAAACCTTTTGTATTGGAAACAGATGCATGTGGTACTGGATTGGGGGCAGTGTTGATGCAAGAGGGGAGGCCCATTGCCTTTTATAGCAAGACCTTGGGTGCAAGGGCTGTAGCTAAATCAATATACGAGAAGGAGGCTATGGCTATTCTGGAAGCATTAAAGAAATGGAGGCATTACCTATTGGGCAACCAAGTGGTAATCAGAACAGATCAAAAGAGTCTAAAATATATTACCACTCAGAGATTGGTGGAGGGTATACAGCATAAACTACTCCTTAAGCTAATGGAGTTTGATTATAGAGTGGAATACAAGAAGGGAAAAGAAAATGTGGCAGCGGATGCACTGTCCAGGAAGGTTATATCTTCTCTAGTCGATGAAATGCATTGTCAGGCACTAGTCACCATCCTGCCGGCTTGGGTAGAAGATGTGAAGGGAAGTTATGCAAATGATCCTTGTTATGATAAGTTGGTGAATGCTCAGCCGAGTCCTGCTGGAGGGGATTATGGTTACTCAACCGAATCGGGCTTGATTAAATACAAGGGAAGGATATATGTGGGAGTCTCAAATGAGGTTCGAGCGAAAATTTTGGACTCATTTCATTCATCATTTGGGAGGCCACTCGGGAAGGAGGGCAACATATCACAGAGACTAAAGAAAAGGCATTTTATTGGCCCAAACTTAAGAAGGAAGTGGAGGAGTTGGTTGCTCAACCGCCTGCTTGCCGTGTAACTAAATCGAGCATGTTCTTATCCCATTTGTTGAACCCACTAGAGGTACAGGACATGGCATGGTCACACATTAGTATGGACTTCATTGAAGGTTTGCCCAAGTCAAGAGGAAAGGAGGTAATTTTAGTGGTGGTTGATAGATTCACGAAATATGCACATTTCCTATCCCTATCACACCCGTATACAGTACCACAAGTTGTGCAAGTATTCATGGATAACATCTTTAAACTACATGGGATGCCCATCGCAATTGTGACAGATCGAGACCGAATCTTCACTAGCCATTTGTTCCAGGAGATCTTCAAATTGATGAATGTGTCACTAAGATTGAGCAGCGCCTACCATCCACAAACGGATGGACAAACGGAAAGAGTGAACCAATGCTTAGAGTAATATTTGAGAAGTATGACATTTCAAGAACCTAGAGAATGGATGGGGTGGTTAACCATGGCGGAATGGTGGTATAACACGTCTTACCATACCTCTTTGAAAGCAACACCATTTCAAGCCTTGTACGGTTATTCACCTCCTAACATTGGAGAACTGACAATTCCTTGCAATGTGTCTGAAGAGGCCAGGATCACGGTGGAGCAGAAAGTGAAAATGCTGGCTGAACTGAAGCCAAACCTCCACAATGCACAAGAGCGGATGAAACACTTCACGATAAACCTGATCGAGAGACAATTCATTGTAGGAGACATGGTATACCTCAAAATGCAACCATATAGGCAAAATGCATTGGATTGAGGGTCCTTTAAAGCTTTGGTCAAGGTTCTATGGTCCTTTCGGGGTTCAAGAGAATCGGTTCGGTGGCATATAAACCGCAATTCGGATCAGTCGCTATACATCCCGTATTCCACGTGAGCCAGCTAAAGAAGCATCTTGGATTGAATGCAATACCTCTCCCAGGTTTGCCATTAGTTGGGGAAAATGGAAAAGTAAAGACTGAACCAGTGGCTGTCTTGGATCGTCGCATTATCCGTGAAAACGAACACATAGTACGATTGGTTAATTCAGTGGTTGAATTTGGGGCCGGAAGATGCTACCTGGGAGGACTTGACCTTCATTCAAAAGACTTTCCCTAATTTTGCTCCTTGAGGACAAGATCGATTTCAAGCGGGGGAAATTGTCAGGACTCCGCTGGACTGACGAAACTGAAGAAGCTGAAACCTTCGCGTGGGAGAAGAGTAAGTGAAGTCGGCGCTTAACGTAACGCTTCGTCGACTCCCACCTGAGACAGGATGGAAGGCGAAGATGGGCGCAGGCTAACCCGGAGATTGATCCAACGATCAGGAGTGTTTTCAAATTTACTGTGGTCGTCATCTAAATTGTCGCTTATCTAAAGACTCTGAACCCAGCTGTAATTTCTGGCTTTGTTACTTTGAGACGATTTACCATTGCTGTAACTTGCGTTTAATCCCTGGGTATATAACCAGTGGAGTTGGAATGAGAAGGTATCAAAGACCCAGTATATCGGTCACTTTAGTTTGTTAGACAGTAGAACCCTAAGTTACTTTCCCTTTCCAATTCAATTCTCGGCTCTGAATCTGCAAGTTCAATCTCTGAATTTGGGGGAAATTGTCAGGACTCCGCTGGACTGACGAAACTGAAGAAGCTGAAACCTTCGCTTGGGAGAAGAGTAAGTGAAGTCGGCGCTTAACGTAACGCTTCGTCGACTCCCACCTGAGACAGGATGGAAGGCGAAGATGGGCGCAGACTAACCCGGAGATTGATCCAACGATCAGGAGTGTTTTCAAATTTACTGTGGTCGTCATCTAAATTGTCGCTTATCTAAAGACTCTGAACCCAGCTGATACGGGGGTTCCCGATCTTCTCGACGTAGGATCGAAGATAACTTGCACGCTTGACTTGACAAATCGTAGTTGCTAACCCGATGCCAATGCATGAACTTACAACTCTTTAATTCGCCCAATCTCACGTGTACTCCACCCGACCACAAAGTGGAGTTTTACCGATCCCTCAATTCCCAACAGAAAGACAGAACGGTCTTTGGAAGAAAATGCCCTATTCCCCTTCAAGTCGTTGGCCTTCACCAAACTACTTGGAAGAATCAAGCATTGATGCAAAAAACAATCAAAATCTTTAATCGTGGTCTGAAGATACAATGGGGGTCTACTCCTCAATATATAGTGCCCTTCTCCACCTTATGGTTGGTCAAGAGGCCCTACTCCTATTCTTTTTCGGAATTAGAACTCCTACTCCAATTCGGACACAATCTAAAACAAAAAAGGAAACTATGAGTTTACAACTGTCACATTGTTTTGGTCATATCTTTTGATACGTGATGAATCTGAGGCTGAGCGAGTATCCATTGGATCGGGCTTGAAGTTATCTTTCCAACAAGTACAAGAACACCCAAATCGGACTCTGTTTGTGAAAGTTATGACCTTTTTAATACGGACTGTACTGCTGATTCCGAATCCGATTTTGATGCTGATTCCGAATCCGAATTTAATCCAAACCTTCCTAACTTCAATTTCATTAATTGAAACGACTTGAATCCGTATGAAACTTGAGAAAGGGACTCTTGTAAGCCTTTGGAAAGTCATGGCAAAGCTGGACATCTTCCCAAGATGTCGTACATGCCGCGGAATCATCAACTCTGTCAACTCTCGTAGCGTTGGTCGATGCAGATGTGCAGCATGCACTCGAATAGCCATAATTTTTTTTTATAGAAAGCTCCAAATCACGTGCCGTTTGATCCGTTGGAAAGTAGACTTGATAAGCTTTCGAAATATATATATTGTTTATGCTAGATCCTTCCGAGTTGCGGCGAAGATCGTCATGAACCCATACCTTCCATGCGTCCCATAGGCTGCATGCTATTTTTGTGAGCATCAAAACACCCCGAGAAGTATCATGTTCTTGATATTCACATAAGGCATCTCCTTCAAACCTAACAATAAGCGATGACCCGCTATTAGGTAGTATAATATTCTCAATTAAACTTAAAGGAAATTCATGGAATAGATTCACCTGTCGGTTAAGCTTCTTTGCACAAGCTTCACCCAGAAGCTTCTCTTGTTCTTCAACTCTTTTAGTAAGCTCATGTTGTTCTGAAGTACTTGTTGAATTGAAAACACTATATGGAACAACGTAGCTAAGGATGTCCGCAAGTTCAATCTCTGAATTTGGGGGAAATTGTCGAGACTCGATTTAAATGGCCAAGAAAAGCTGAAACCTTCGCTTGGGAGAAGAGTAAGTGAAGTCGGTGCTTAATGTAACGCTTCGTCGACTCCCACCTGAGACAGGATGGAAGGCGAAGATGGGCGCAGGCTAACCCGGAGATTGATCCAACGATCAGGAGTGTTTTCAAATTTACTGTGGTCGTCATCTAAATTGTCGCTTATCTAAAGACTACGAACCCAAATTGTAATTTACGGCTTTGTTACTTTGAGACGATTTACCATTGCTGTAACTTGCGTTTAATCCCTGGGTATATAACCAGTGGAGTTGGAATGAGAAGGTATCAAAGACCCAGTATATCGGTCACTTTAGTTTGTTAGACAGTAGAACCCTAAGTTACTTTCCCTTTCCAATTCAATTCTCGGCTCTGAATCTGCAAGTTCAATCTCTGAATTTGCTGGGCCTGACATTGGCAGTTCACTATTTTGTTTGTTATGGAGCTATTCTCTTTCTTTTATTTTGATATAGTATAGGCGGTAAGTTAGTCTTTGTTCTAAGGAAGTGGTAGCTGTTCGAAGACACAAAGAAGGGAGATTTGTGTAACCCGAGCTCTTTTGATCAAGACGTTGTGGCCAAAGTCAATCCTTTGAGAAAAAAGTCATGTATTTTAGTTGGCTATAGTGATCGGCACAAGGTATCTGCTGTTATGATCCCCAAGACTTGACCAAAACTCATCTACGTATGATTGTAACACCCCGTGATGTACCTCATAGTTGGGTTGTACCTTCCTCGGTGTCAAATGTGATCTCTTGACACAGTCGTTCAAATCTTACCTCCATCTCGGTACAACGAGAAGGAGTTTACTATGGTCGGTCTTGATGAGATTCGTGGAACTAATCATGCCTTTCTTGGTTGAAAAACAAAACCCAACTTGACCCGGCGATTTCGAGACAAGTCTTTCTCTTTGGTAATATCGATGAAGCTAGCACGAAAGCTATAAACTTAGAAGAGGAGAACAAATTGAGCTCCACATTATGAAATCGAGGCACGGAAAGAAAATCAATGCAAACACCCAAAATGGAGTTCGGTGTGCCCTATGTCATTTCTAGGTGCATTTGAATAATTAGAGCAGTGTGAAGCTTTCTTTGAGCAGCGGTATCGAGCTCCCTTTCTGAAATCGAGGCACAGAAAGACAATAAATACGAAACACCCAAAATAGACTTGTAGTGTGCCCTACCTCATTTCTAGGTGCATTTGGAATCCTTCCGAGCCGGTGTGAAACTTTCCAGAACGACGCATACCCTAAACTCCAATTTATGAAATCGAGGCACGGAAAGAAAATCCACACCATATAACTATAATGGACTTCTAGTGTGCCCTACGTCATTTCTAGGTGCATTTCGAATAATTCCGAGCAAGTGTCAAACAATCCAGAACGACGGGTACCCAGAGCTCCACTTTATGAAATCGAGGCATGGAAAGAAAATGAACATCAAACTCCCATAATGGACTTCTAGTGTGCCCTACCTCATTTCTAGGTGCATTTGGAATCTTTCGAGCGGTGTGAAACTTTGCGAGCAGACGTGCACTCGAGCTCCAATTTATGAAATCGAGGCACTGAAAGAAAATGAATGCAAACACCCAAAATGAACTTCGGTGTGCCCTATGTCATTTCTAGGTGCATTTGGAATAATTCCGAGCGGTGTGAAACTTTCTTTGAGCAGCGGTAGCGAGCTCCACTTTATGAAATCGAGGCACGAAAGACAATCGTCTGAAACACCAAAAATAGACTTCTAGTGTGCCCTACCTCATTTCTAGGTGCATTTGGAATCCTTTCGAGCCGGTGTGAAACTTTTCAGAACGACGCGTACCCTAATCTCCAATTGATGAAATCGAGGCATGCAAAGAAAATCTATACCAAACACCCATAATGGACTTCTAGTTCGCCCTACGTCATTTCTACGTGCACATGGAATAATTCCGAGCCGGTGTGAAACTTTCCAAAACGGCGTACCGTGAGCTCCAATTTATGAAATCGAGCCACGGAAAGAAAATCAAAACCAAACACCCATAATGGACTTCTAGTATGCCCTACGTCTTTTCTAGGTGCATTTGGAATACTTCTGAGCAGGTGTAAAACTTTGCAGAGCGACGGGTACCCGGAGCTCCACATTATGAAATCGAGGCACGGAAACAAAATCCACACCAAATAACTATAATGCACTTCTGGTGTGCCCTACATCATTTCTAGGTGCATTTGGAATAAATCCAAGCAAGTGTGAAACATTCCAGAACGACGGGTACCCAGAGCTCCACTTTATGAAATCGAGGCATGGAAAGAAAATGAACATCAAACTCCCATAACGGACTTTTAGTGTGCCCTACCTCATTTCTAGGTGCATTTGGAATCTTTCCGAGCTGGTGTGAAACTTTCCAGAACGACGCATATCCTGAGCTCCAATTTATGAAATCGAGGCACGGAAAGAAAATCAAAACCAAACACACAAAATGGACTTCTAGTGTGCCCTACGTTATTTCTAGGTGCATTTGAAATAATTCTGAGCAGGTGTAAAACTTAGCAGAGCGACGGGTACCCGGAGCTCCACATTATGAAATCGAGGCACGGAAAGAAAATCAATGCAAACACCCAAAATGGAGTTCTGGTGTGCCCTATGTCATTTCTAGGTGCATTTGGAATAATTCCGAACAGGTGTGAAGCTTTTCAGAACGACGCGTACCCTAATCTCCAATTTATGAAATCGAGGCACGCAAAGAAAATCTATACCAAACACCCATAATGGACTTCTAGTTCGCCCTACGTCATTTCTAGGTGAATTAGGAATAATTCTGAGTAGGTGCAAAACTTTGCAGAGCGACGGGTACCCGGAGCTCCACATTATGAAATCGAGGCACGGAAAGAAAATCAATGCAAACACCCAAAATGGACTTCGGTGTGCCCTATGTCATTTCTAGGTGCATTGGAATAATTCCGAAAGCGGTGTGAAACTTTCTTTGAGCAGCGGTATTGAGCTCCACTTTATGAAATCGAGGCACGTAAAAACAATCGTCTGAAACACCCAAAATAGACTTCTAGTGTGCCCTGCCTCATTTCTAGGTGCATTTGGAATACTTCCGAGCCGGTGTGAAAATTTCCAGAACGACGTGTACCCTAAGCTCCAATATATGAAATCGAGGCACGGAAAGAAAATACACACCATATAACTATAATGGACTTCTGGTGTGCCCTACGTCATTTCTAGGAGCATTTCGAATAATTCCGAGCAAGTGTGAAACATTGCAGAACGACGTGTACCTAGAGCACCACTTTATGAAATCGAGGCATGGAAAGAAAATGAACATCAAACTCCCATACTGGGCTTCTAGTGTGTCCTACCTCATTTCTAGGTGCATTTGGAATCTTTCCGAGCCAGTGTGAAACTTTCGAGCAGCCAGCGTACCACGAGCTCCAATTTATGAAATCTATGCACGTAAAGAAAATCAAAACCAAACACCCATAATGGATTTCTAGTGTGCCCTACGTCATTTCTAGGTTCATTTGAAATAATTCTGAGCAGGTGTAAAATTTTGCATAGCGACGGGTACCCGGAGCTCCACATCATGAAATCGAGGCACGGAAAGAAAATCAATGCAAACACCAAAAATGGACTTCTGGTGTGCCCTATGTCATTTCTAGGTGCATTTGGAATAATTCCGGCGGTGTGAAACTTTCTTTGAGCAGCGGTATCGAGCTCTACTTTATGAAATCGAGGCACAGAAAGACAATCAATACGTAACAGCCAAAATAGACTTCTAGTGTGCCCTACATCATTTCTAGGTGCATTTTAAATCATTCCGAGCCGGTGTGAAACTTTCCAGAACGACGTGTACCCTAAACTCCAATTTATGAAATCGAGGCACGGAAAGAACATCCAAACTTCCGAGAATGACGCGTACTCTAAGCTCCAATTCTATGTCATTTCTAGGTGCATTCTGAATAATTCCAAAACGACGGGAACCCAGAGCTCCACTGTATGAAATCAATGCATGAAAAGAAAATTAACATTAAACTCCCATAATGGCTTCTAGTGTGCCCTACCGTATTTCTAGGTGCATTTGGAATCTTTACCAGCCGGTGTGAAACTTTCCAGAACGACGCGTACCCTGATCTCCAATTTAGGAAATCGAGGCACGGAAAGAAAATCAAAACCAAACACCCAAAATGGACTTCTAGTGTGCCCTACGTCATTTCTAAGTGCATTTGGAATAATTCTGAGCAGGTGTAAAACATTGCAGAGCGACGGGTACCCGAAGCTCCACATTATGAAATCGAGGCACGGAAAGACAATCAATGCAAACACCCAAAATGCACTTCTGGTGTGCCCTATATCATTTCTAGGTGCATTTGAAATAATTCAGAGCAGATATGAAACTTTCTTTGAGCAGCGTAATTGAGCTCCACTTTATGAAATCGAGGCACAGAAAGACAATCAAAATGAAACACAAAAAATAGCCTTCTAGTGTGCCCAACCTCATTTCTAGGTGCATTTGGAATCCTTCCGAGCCGGTGTGAAACTTTCCAGAACGACGCGTACCCTAAGCTCCAATTTATGAAATCGAGGCACAGAAAGAAAATCCACACCAAATAACTATAATGGACTTCTGGTGTGCCCTACGTCATTTCTAGGTGCATTTGGAATAATTCCGAGCAAGTGTGAAACATTCCAGAACGACGGGTACCCTGACCTCCAATTTGTGAAATCGAGGCACGGAAAGAAAATCAAAACCAAACACCCATAATGGACCTCTAGTGTGCCCTACGTCATTTCTAGATGCTTTTGGAATAATTCTGAGCAGGTGTAAAACTTTGCAGAGCGACGGGTACCCGGAGCTCCACATTATGAAATCGAGGCATGGAAAGATAATCATTGCAAACACCCAAAATGGACTTCTGGTGTGCCCTATGTCATTTCTAGGTGCATTTGGAATAATTCCGAGCAGGTATGAAACTTTGCTGAACGACGGTATCCAGAGCTCCACTTTACGAAATCGAGGCATGAAAAGAAAATGAACATCAAACTCCCATAATGGACTTCTAGTGTGCTCTACCGCATTTCTAGGTGCATTTGGAATCTGTACCAGCCGGTGCGTACCCTGAGCTCAATTTATGAAATCGACGCACGGAAAGAAAATTAAAACCAAGCACCCATAATGGACTTCTAGTGTGCCCTACGTCATTTCTAGGTGCATTTGGAATAATTTTGAGCAGGTGTAAAACTTTGCAGAGCGACAGGTACCCGGAGCTCCACATTATGAAATCGAGGCACGGAAAGAAAATCAATGCAAACACCAAAAATGGACTTGGTGTGCCCTTTGTTATTTCGGTTGCATTTGGAATAATTCGGCGGTGTGAAACTTTCTTTGAGCAGCGGTATCGAGCTCCACTTTAAGAAATCGAGGCGCAGAAACACAATCAATACGAAACACCCAAAATAGACTTCTAGTGTGCCGTACCTCATTTCTAGGTGCATTTGGAATCCTTCCGAGCCGGTATGAAACTTTCCAGAACGACGCGAACCCTAAGCTCCAATTTATGAAATCGAGGCACGGAAAGAAAATCCACACCAAATAACTATAATGGACTTCTGGTGTGCCCTATGTCATTTCTAGGTGCATTTGGAATAATTCCGAGCAAGTGTGAAACAATCCAGAACGATGGGTACCCAGAGCTCCACTGTATGAAATCGAGGCATGGAAAGAAAATGAACATCAAACTCCCATAATGGACTTCTAGTGTACCCTACCTCATTTGTTGGTGCATTTGGAATCCTTCCGAGCCGCTGTGAAACTTTCCAGAACGACGCGTATCCTAAGCTCTAATTTATGAAATCGAGGCACGGAAAGAAAATCCATACCAAATAACTATAATGGACTTCTGGTGTGCCCTACGTCATTTCTAGGTGCATATGGAAAAATTCCGAGTAAGTGTGAAACATTCCAGAACGACGGGTACCTAGAGCTCCACTTTATGAAATCGAGGCATGGAACGAAAATGAACATCAAACTCCCATAATGGACTTCTAGTGTGCCCTACCTCATTTCTAGGTGCATTTGGAATCTTTCTGAGCCGGTGTGAAACTTTGCAGAACGACACGTACCCTTAGCTCCAATTTATGAAATCGAGGCACGGATAGAAAATCAAAACCAAACGCCCATAATGGACTTCTAGTGTGCCCTCGTCATTTCTAGGTGCATTTGGAATCTTTCCGAGCGGTGTGAAACTTTCGAGAGCAGCGTACCACGAGCTCCAATTTATGAAATCGAGGCACGGAAGAAAATCAAAACCAAACGCCCATAATGGACTTCTAGTGTGCCCTACGTCATTTCTAGGTGCATTTGGAATCTTTCCGAGCCGGTGTGAAACTTTCGAGCAGCGCATACTCGAGCTCCAATTTATGAAATCGAGGCACGGAAAGAAAATCAAAACCAAACGCCCATAATGGACTTCTAGTGTGTCCCTCGTCATTTCTAGGTGCATTTGGAATAATTAAAGCAGATGTAAAACTTTGCAGAGCGGCGGGTGCGGAGCTCCACATTATGAAATCGAGTCACGGAAGAAAATCAATGCAAACACCAGAATGGACTTACGGTGTACCCTATGTCATTTCTATGTGCATTTGGAATAATTACGGCGGTGTGAAACTTTCTTTGAGCGATGGTATCTAGAGGTCCACTTTACGAAATCGAGGCACAGCAAGACAATCAATACGAAACACCCAAAGTAGACTTCTGGTGTGCCCTACCTCATTTCTAGGTGCATTTGGAATCCTTAGAGCGGTGTGAAACTTTCGAAGCAGCGCGTACCCTCAGTTCCAATTTATGAAATCGAGGCACGGAAAGAAAATCCACACCAAATAACTATAATGGACTTCTTGTGTGCCCTACGTCATTTCTAGGTGCATTTGGAATAATTCCGAGCAAGTGTGAAACATTCTAGAACGACGGGTACCCAGAGCTCTACTTTATGAAATCGAGGCGTGGAAAGAAAATGAACATCAAACTCCCATAATGGACTTCTAGTGTGCCCTACCGCATTTCTAGGTGCATTTGGAATATTTCCGAGCCGGTGTGAAACTTTCCAGAACGACGCGTACCCTGATCTCCAATTTATGAAATCGAGGCACGGAAAGAAAATCAAAACCAAAGACCCATAATGGGTTTCTAGTGTGCCCTACGTCATTTCTAGGTGCATTTGGAATAATTCTGAGCAGGTGTAAAACTTTGCAGAGCGACGGGTACCCGGAGCTCCACATTATGAAATCGAGGCACGGAAAGAAAAATCAATGCAAACACCCAAAATGGACTTCTAGTGTGCCCTATGTCATTTCTAGGAGCATTTGGAATAATTCCGAGCAGGAGTGAAACTTTGCTGAACGACGATATCTAGAGCTCCACTTTACGAAATCGAGGCACACAAAGACAATCAATACGAAACACCCAAAATAGACTTCCAGTGTGTCCTACCTCATTTCTAGGTGCATTTGGAATCCTTCCGAGCCGGTGTGAAACTTTACAGAACGACGCGTACCCTAAGCTCCAATTATAGAAATCGAGACACGAAAAAAAATACAAACCAAAGACCCATAATGGACTTCTGGTGTGCCCTACGTCATTTCTAGGTACATTTGGAATAATTCCGAGTAGGTGTAAAACTTTGCGAGCGGCGGGCACCGGAGCTCCACATTATGAAATCGAGGCACGGAAAGAAAATCAATGCAAACACCCAAAATGGACTTCGGTGTGCCCTATGTCATTTCTAGGTGCATTTGGAATAATTAGAAGCGGTGTGAAACTTTCTTTGAATAGCGGTATCGAGCTCCACTTTACGAAATCGAGGCACGTAAAGACAATCAATCGAAATACCAAAAATAGACTTCTAGTGTGCCCTACCTCATTTCTAGGTGCATTTGGAATCCTTAGAGCGGTGTGAAACTTTCGAGCAGCACGCGACGTAAGCTCCAATTTATGAAATCGAGGCACGGAAAGAAAATCCACACCAAATAACTATAATGGACTTCTGGTGTGCCCTACATCATTTCTAGGTGCATTTGGAATAATTCCGAGAAAGTGTGAAACATTCCGGAACGACGGGTACCCAGAGCTCCACTTTATGAAATCGAGGCATGCAAAAAGATTAACATCAAACTCCCATAATAGACTTCTAGTGTGCCTTACCTCATTTCTAGGTGCATTTGGAATCCTTCCGAGCCGGTGTGAAACATTCAAGAACGACGCGTACACTAAGGTCTACTTTATGAAGTCGGGCCACGTAAAGAAAATCAATACCAAACGGCCATAATGGACTTCTGGAGTGCCCTACGTCCTTTCTACGTGCATTTGGAATCATTCCAAGTCGATGTGAGGCTTTCTAGAACGACACGTACCCTGAGCTCCACTTTTAGAAATCGAGGCATGGAAAATAAATGAATTCCAAACACCCATAATGGACTTCTAGCGTGCCCTACATCATTTCTAGGTGCATTGGGAATAATTCCGAGCAGGTGTGAAGCTTTGCGGAACGACGGGTACCCTAAGCTCCACTTTATGAAATCGAGGCATGGAAAGAAAATCGGTAACAAACACCCATAATGGACTTGTAGTATGCCCTACCTCGTTTTTGGGTGCATTTAGAATCCTTCTGAGCCGATGTGAAAGTTTTCAGATCGACGCGTACCCTAAGCTCCACTTTATGAAATCGAAGAACGGAAAGAAAATCATTACCACATAACCATAATGGACTCTAGCATGCCCTTCATTTTTTAGGTGCGTTAGGAATCCTTCTGAGCCGGTGTCAAACTTTTCAGAATGATGGGCACCCTCAGCTCCACTTTATGAAATCGAGGCACGAAAAGAAAATCAATACAAACACCCATAATGGACTTCTGGTGTACCCTACGTCATTTCTATGTGCATTTGAATCCCTCCGAGCCGGTGTGAAACTTTTCAGAACGACGCATATCTTGAGCACTACTTTACGAAATCGAGGCACAGAAAGAAAATCTATACTAAACACCCATTTTGAACTTCTAGTGTGCCCTACGTCATTTCTTGTTGCGTTTTCAATAATTCGAGCAGCTCTCAAACTTTCCAAAGCAGACGGTACCCGAGCTCCACTTTATGAAATCGAGGCACGGAAAGAAAATCAACACCAAACTCCCATAATGGACTTCTAGTGTGCCCTACCTCATTTCTAGGTGCATTTGGAATCCTTAGAGCGAGTGTGAAACTTTCGAGCAGCGCATACCCTAAGCTCCAGTTTATAAAATCGAGGCACGAAAACAAATCAGTACCAAACACCCATAATGGACTTCTAGTGTGCCCTACGTCATTTCTAGGTGCACTTGGAATTATTCGGCGAGTGTGAAACCTTGCGAGCAGCGGTACCACGAGCTCCCTTTATGAAATCGACACACAGAAAGAAAATTAGTATCAAACACCCATAATAGACTTTCAGTGTGCCCTACGTAATTTCTTGGTGCATTTGGAATAATTCCGAGCAGGTGTGAATCTTTGCATAACCACGGGTACAATAAGCACCATTTTATGAATTCGAGGCACAGAAAGAAAATTTAAACACCCATAATGGACTTCTGGTGTGCCCGACGCCATTTCTAGGTGCATTGGGAATCCTTTTGAGCCAATGTCGAACTTTCTAGAATGACACGTACCCTGAGCTCCACTTTATGAAATCAAAGTACGAAAAGAAAAGAAAGACCAAACACCCATAACAGACTTCTAGTGTGCCATACGTCATTTCTAGGTCCATTTGGAATAATTCCGAGCAGGTGTGAAACTTTCCAGAACGATGGGTACTCTGAGCTCCAATTTATGAAATCGCGGCACGGAAATAAAATTAATAACAAACACCCATAATGGACTTCTAGTGTGCCCTACCTCATTTCTAGGTGCATTTGGATTCCTTTTGAGCCGGTTTGAAACTTTCCAGAACGACGCGTATGGTGAGCTCAACTTTGTGAAATCGAGGCACGGAAAGAGAATCAATACCTAACACTCATAATGGACTTCTAGCGTGACCTACGTCATTCATAGGTGCATTGGGAATCCTTCCGAGTAGGTGTGAAAGTTTCCAGAACGACGCGTACCCTGAGCTATACTTTAGGGAATCGAGGCACGGATAGAAAATCAATACCAAATACCCATAATGGACTTCTAGTATGCCTACATCATTTGTAGGTGCGTTTAGAATAATTCGGAGCACATATGAAACTATCCAGAATGACGGGTACCCTAAGCTCTACTTTACGAAATCGAGGCATAGAAAGAAAATCAATAACAAACACGCATAATGGACTTCTAGTGTGCCCTACATCATTTCGATGTTCGTTGGATATCGTTCCGAGCCGGTGTCAAACATTGTAGAACGACCCGTACCCTGAGCTCCAGTTTGTGAAATCGAGGCACGGAAAGAAAATCTAAAGCAAACCCCCACAATAGAATTCTAATGTGCCCTACGTCATTTATACGTGCATTTGGAATAATTTCGAGCAGGTGTGAAACTTTCTAGAATGACGGGTACCCTGAGCTCCACTTTGTGAAATCGAGGCACAGAAAGAAAATCAACATCAAACACCCATAATTGACTTCTATTATACCCTACGTAATTTCTAGATCCATTGGTAATCCTTCTGAACCGGTGTCAAACTTTGCAGAATGACGGGTACCCTGAGCTCCACTTTATGAAATCGACGCACGGAAAGAAGATCAATACCATACACCCATAATAGACTTCTAGTGTGCCCTACCTCATTTCTAGGTGCATTTGGAATCCTTCCGAGCTGGTGTGAAACATTCAAGAACGACGCGTACACTAAGCTCTACTTTATGAAGTGGAGCCACGGAAAGAAAATCTATACCAAACGGCCATAATGGACGTCAGGTGTGCCCTGCGTCATTTCTAGGTGCATTTGGAATCCTTCCAAGCCAATGTGAGGCTTTCTAGAACGACACGTACCCTGAGCTCCACTTTAAGAAATCGAGGCACGGAAAGAAAATGAATTCCAAACACCCATAATGGACTTCTAGCGTGCCCTACATCATTTCTATGTGCATTGGGAATAATTCCGAGCAGGTGTGAAACTTTGCGGAACAACGGGTACCCTAAGCTCCACTTTATGAAATCGAGGCATGGAAGGAAAATCGATAACAAACACCCATAATGGACTTGTAGTGTGCCCTACCTCGTTTCTAGGTGCATTTAGAATCCTTCTGAGCTGGTGTGAAAGTTTCCAGAACGACGCGTACCCTAAGCTCCACTTTATGAAATCGAGGAACGGAAAGAAAATCATTACCAAATAACCATAATGGACTTCTAGCATGCCCTTCGTTTTTTTAGGTGCATTAGGAATCCTTATGAAATCGAGGCACAGGAAAAAAAAATCAATACAAACACCCAAAATAGACTTCTGGTGTACCCTACGTCATTTCTAGGTGCATTTGGAATTCTTCCGAGCTGGTGTGAAACTTTCCAGAACGACACCTAACTTGAGCTCCATTTTATGAAATCGAGGCATATTAAGAAAATCAATACTAAGCACTCATAATGGACTTTCAGTGTGCCCTACGTCATTTCTAGCTACATTTGGAATAATTGCGAGCAGATGTCGAACTTTCCAGAACGACAGATACCTAGAGCTTCACTTTGTGAAATCGACGCACGGAAAGAAAATCAATACCAAACACCCATAATGAACTTCTAGTGTGTCCTCGTCATTTCTAGGTGCACTTGGAATTATTCGGCGGTGTGAAACTTTGCGAGAATAGCGGGGACCCTGAGCTCCCCTTTATGAAATCGAGGCACGGAAAGAAAATCAATATCAAACACCCATAATGGACTTCTAGTGTGCACTACGTCATTTGTAGGTGCATTTGGAATAATTCCGAGCAGCTGTGAATCTTTGCAGGACGACGGGTACACTGAGCTCCACTTTATGAAATCGAGGCACAGAAAGAAAATTATTACCAAACACCCATAATGGACTTCTGGTGTGCCCGACGTCATTTCTAGGTGCATTGGAAATCCTTTCGAGCCTGTGTCAAACTTTCGAGAATGACGCATACCGGGAGCTCCACTTTATGAAATCGATGCACGAAAATAAAATCAATACCAAACACCCATAATGGACTTTTAGTGTGCCCTACCTCATTCCTAGGTGTATTTGGAATCATTCTGAGTATGTTTGAAACTTTCCAGAACGACGCATACCCTGAGCTCCACTTTATAAAATCGAGGCACAGAAAGAAAATCAATACCAAACACCCATAATGGACTTCTTGATACGGGGGAAGCCCGATCTTCTCGATGAGGAACCATGGATAGTTGATGTGATGCAGACGATGTCGCTAGCTGAACACTCGCGCCAATGCACGAACCCTCAACTGTTTGGAATACGCCCAAAACACACCGGTTGATTGTTCGTCGCGAGACCACAAACGACAAACACCAAGTCCCCAATTCCCAATGGAACGATGGCTTGACCTTAAATTGCAGAACAAACAATGGATCGCCTAGTCCTATCTCAAAGTCCTCGCATGAACTCTGGATTTGAAAGAACAAGCAATAGCTATGTTTCAATCTTATGCATAAACTGGTCTAATGGTTACAAGGGAGGGGCAAAGGTACTTAAGGCGCCCTCCATGACTCACGCACGGCCCAGGGCTGGTTGCACATGCTGAATAGAACACCAATTCGGCTAAGACCCAAAACACACACAAAAAGGAAAACCTAGTTTTAAAACCGTCACATTGTTTCGGCCATAGCGGTGCGACTGTAAATCTTCTGAAGCTAGGGCTAGATCCCTTACGTGGGCCTTGGAATAAGCTTTCCAACAAGACCAAGAACACCCCAATCGGACTCTGTATGTGAAAGTTATGGCCTTTTCATTTTGGGCCTGTTGGGCTGTCTCGAACCGAATCCGAATTGAATTCTGAGTTGATTCCGAGTTTGAATTTGGTTGGGCTTGTGGAAGCTCCGAATTGGCCTTGGATTCTTGGGCTTCTCTTCCCTTGCTTGACCCACATGAGCTTCTCTTCCATTGCTTCGGCTCTGGCCTCCCTCTCCTCCCTCTCGGTTCCAATGGCTTCACAATGTTCAAACCTGAGAATGCACAAAACATTTGCATGAGGTTGTACCCAACTCTCATCAATGACAATAGAATATTCATTCAGAAACAAAAGCACCTGTTGATTTAGAAGTTTAGCTCTTGCTCTAGTAAGTGGACCAACATGCACTTCTGCACTTGTACTACTTGTAGCTTCACTTAGTGCTTCCATCTCAGTATGTGCACCACCACTAATAGGAGAAGATGTATAAGTGTTTGGGATGCCCTCATCATCCTCTCCCTCTTGAAAAGGCGTCGTCCTTGACGCTGGATCATCACCACCAAAGAAAGGTGATAAATCAACGACATTGAACGTAGAGCTCACGCTATAGTCATCGCCGGGAAGCTCTATCTTGTAGGCATTGTCGTTGATCTTCGCAAGCACCTTGAAAGGCCCATCACCCCGCAGTAGCAATTTGGACTTGCGGCATTCTGGAAACCGATCCTTGCGGTAGTGTACCCAAACCAAATCACCTGGTTGAAAATTATCTTCTTTCTTTTCTTGTTTGCCTTCTCAGCATAGTACGTGACCTTGCGCCCAATCACTTCTTTTGTCTTGAGATGCCATTTCTTCACATATGTAGCTCGCTTGGATGCCTCCATATGAGTACGGTGTTGACTAGGAAGCGGCAGCAAATCAAGTGGTGTAAATGGCTTGAAACCATACACTACCTCAAAAGGACACATCTGCGTAGTGGAATGCACGACTCGATTATAAGTGAATTCCACGTGCGACAAACAATCCTCCCACTCGCGTAGATTCTTCTTGATCATGGTCCGGAGTACATCGAAAGTGTACGGTTCACCACCTCCGTTTGACCATCAGTTTGGGGATGACAATTTGTACTGAATAACAACCGTCCCAGTTACCCCAAAGCGTCTTCCAAAAGTAGCTCATGAACTTTACGTTGCGATCCGACACAATAGTGCGCGGCACGCCATGTAGCCTCACGATCTCCCTGGAATGCTACTAAATTAAATAATTAAACATAATTAAGCTAAAACACCCTACAAAATTTAACAGAACCTCCTTTGTATAGTTACCTATCTAGGAGGTTCCAACGAACGATTATAACAAATAAAGATAATCCAGTTGCATAATAAACAAGATATAATCAAAAGCGGCTATTCGTTACTATGACATCCATAGCAACTAAACATCTAATGAACAGACCATAAGCATCCAAAATGACTATTCATTTATTACAGATTCGCCAAGCAAGCAATAATCAAGAAGAGTACTTTAAGCAGTTCATTCATCCCTAGTTAATTTTTTTTCTTTCATTCTATGGTGGGTAGTTAGTGCAAAAGTACAAGAAGTCTAATTCTTCCTTTACCCCATGCATGCCGATCTCGTAAAGGTACCTAAAACACAACAAACAACAAGGGTGAGTCCAAGACTCAAAGCAAATATAATAAATGGCATCAACAACATCCAAGCATGTAAATCATCAACTATACTTTACAAAACCACATATCAATCACCTTACACACATGCTATGTAATATGCTCAAAATGATCCTTTTCCTTCTCTTTCCTTTTGCATTTTACGGTAATGCAAAGTGTGCATCCGTCGATGCACACCCATGCTATGCCATCGACACAGAGACCATTGCCCATACTCGCAAGTATGGGGACCAAAAGCCCATGCTTTATAAGCATGGGGACCTTTAACAAATCATCAACATGACGGGGACCTCAAGTTGCTTGGTCATCACATGACCAAGACTTCAATAAGCCAACATGATGCATATGTATAAATTCTCAAATTAATGCAAACATGCATCCGCAACAACATTGCATATGAATATTCTATTCATACTACAAAAGCTCATAAACATCGACTTCACAACTATCAAACATCCATGAACACACAAATTCTCATAATATATATCAAACATTGCCATTCAACCATATATATTATAACCATCATTATACTTGCCTCAAACGTGCGAGAACGGTGGACGCGAGAGGGCGCTGCCCCTAGGATCAAACTCCCACCTGACATAATTATAACCAGGCTAAGACAATCATACTGGACTAAAAGCATAATTAATAACACAAAAGAACTCGCTAAACTCCCAAGCATTTCCAATTTTCCAATTTCTACCGATCTATCTGCCTCCTCTGCGGATAGTCAACTTCTAAAATACATAACTTTCTCTACAGGGGTCCAAATAAGGTGTTCTAATACTTTATGGAAAGGTAATTAAATTTCCCAACTAAACCTAGTTGAGGAGCCCTTCTGAATCTGAAATCTATTACCCCTACCAAGCCAAATTAAATGACATCAGTTTTCACGTCGGGTTCTTCGGACAGTACACTAAAATCACCATAACTTTGGCTACGAAAGTCCAAATCTTATGTTCTTTTGCTTTCTGGAAAGGTATGGAAATTACCCACATTTTTTGTTATAACAAGATCCTCTGATTTCGTTTTTAACTAATGGATTAACCCAGATTTCTACAGACTGTCTGGATGTTGATAGATTATCAGGTCAGCGACACTAAACAATTTATAACTTTCTGACCGTTAATCGGATTTGGGCGTTCTTGGCGGCCACGGAAAGCTAATGACATAACCCAACTATCTCTAAGAGGTTGGATCCCCAGATTCCACATATAAAGACATGAAAGCCGTCGTTCAATCTACTGGACAGAACACGATCTATTAACTGTTGATTACTCGATCTACCAAACGAAATCAATTGCAACTAATACACATCAACCAAAGGCCTGATCATTAGGGTCATCTTTTGCTTCATCTTTCAACACAACCTACACATTTCATATTGTGAGATTTATTTACTGAAATAAGCATGAAGTACGGAGTGGCATACATCGGCATACACAAAAGGAATAATGGACCTCAAAGGTACTTTCATTGACCTATACTGGTTTCCCTGTTTAAGAAATATATAATGAATGAGAAGACATCGCAATGAACTTCTGTTCAATATCAAGAAGAGATTTTCAAAAGGGACCTTTATTTCTAGCAAAAGAACATGCTTTTGTTTTGCTTCACCATCAATAAGAGATGTTGCAACTGATGAGACTGGTTATGTGATGTGAAAACCCATCCCAGGGACCTCCTATAAACAATTGATTGGAAGGCAAGTGTTGTAATACCCTAAAAGTATTCAAAAGAATATCTGAGAGAGAATAAATAATTAGGGAGAAGGACTATTTAGAAAAGTGATTTAACAGAAAGTTAAAGGGGGTTTTTGCAAAGGGTAGACAACTTTGGGCAGGGCTTGGCCCATTTCAATTCAGCCCAAGGTGGAGAGAGGCGGTGGCCACAAGAGGGAGGGCAAACCTAGGCGCCTTTCCTCCTTCCCTTGGCCGCCACCTCCTGTGCCTCCTCCCTGCGCCTCCAGCACCTCCGGCGGCGCCTCCACCTCCGGTGAATTCGCTTTCTTCTTGGTGATGAAGACCCGTGTTCTTCTTAGGCCAACAAGGAGGAGAGGGAAGAACACCGGGGTTTTGGTCGGCCACGAAGAGGAAAGAGAAGGAGGAGAAGGAAGGGGAAGATCATGGCCGGAGTTGGTGTTCATCATGTTCAGCGGTGGTTCATGGGTAAGCCCCAACTCCCCTTCGATTAGATGCGTATTTAGTTAATTTCGCACAATCGGTAATTAGGCCTGTTCAGGACAGTTCGTGTTAGATCGACGTTTTGATATAGTTATGGGTAGATTCAGCTCTGGACGTCTCCTAGAGTAATGTAGAGGACATTGCCATCTTTCCATGAAGTGCTAGAACACATCATTTGGACCCCTGTAGCAGAAGTTATGATTTTATTAGTGGGACCGTTCTGTAAATTTGTTGGTTTTCTGTCAGGTTTTAGTAATCTGGGTTAAGCAATTAGTTAAATGGAGAATTAGAGAAGCTCAGTATAATGAAAGTCGTAGATTATTGTCTCAGATTTTTAGAAAGCTCAAGAACGTAAGATTTGGACACTCGTACTGAAAGTTATGGTATTTTTAGTGTTCTGTCTAGAGAGCCTAACGTGAAATCGATGTTTTATTAATTGGCTTGGTAGGGGTATTATTTTGCTGACTCAGAGAGGCTCACCAACTAGACTTAGTTGGATAATGTAATTACCTTTCCAGAAAGTCTAAGAAAACCTTAATTGGACTCCTGCAGCAATAGATATGGATTTTGAAATTGTTGTCCCAAGCGGAGACGGATCGGCGTTTAGGAATTGGGGTTGGGATTGAGCTAGGCGCTTTTGCGAGTTAGTGATTGTTGTTATATAGGTTGTTTTGGTCCGCTCATGTCGTCTTAGCGTGCGTTAAAATTATTTATTCGGTGGTGGACTAGTCTGTGGGCAGCACCTCCTGCCGTCCCTCGTTCCTCGCGGTGAAGGCAAGTATAATTACGGATATAAAAGATATTATCGAATGGCATGGATTGATAATTTTCTATGATTATTTGTGTTGTTCATGAATGATATGGTGATGTGACTAGTAACGATCATGATTTCTAGTGTTATAATCATGGATATTTGAAAGTTGTGAAGTCTATGATTATGAGCTTTTGTAGTATGTATAGGATATTCCTATGCAATGTTGATGCGGATGCATGTTTGTATTAATTTGAGAATTCATACATATGCATCATGTTGGCTTATTGAAGTCTTGGTCATGTGATGACCAAGCAACTCTTGAGGTCCCCGTCATGTTAATGACGGGCTAAAGGTCCCCATACTTGTAAAGCATGGGTTTTGGTCCCCATACTTGCGGAGTATGGGCAATGGTCCCTGTGCGGATGGCACGAGCATGGGTGTGCATCGACGGATGCGCACTTTGCATTACCGGTAAAATGCAAAAGGGAAAGAGAAGGAAAAGGATCATTTTGAGCATATTGCATAGCATGTGTGTGTAAGGTGATTGATATGTGGTTTTGTGAAGTATAGTTGATAAATTACATGCTGGTATGTTGTTGATGCTATTTATTATAATTGCTGAGTCTTTGGACTCACATCTTGTTGTTTGTCGTGTTTTAGGTACTTTTACGAGATCGGCATACATGGGGAAAAGAAGGATTAGACTTCTTGCACTTTTGCACGAACTACCCACCATGGAATGAAAGGAAAAGTACTCTTAATGATTATTGCTTGCTTGGAGTAAACTGTAATAAATGAATCGAAGTTTTGCATGCTGATGATCTATTTCTTAGATGTTAGTTGCTATGGATGTCATAGTAACTAATAGCCAGTTTTGATTTTGTCTTAGTCATATTACAATTTGGATTATCTTCATTTATTATAACAGTCTGCTGGAACCTCCGGTATGGATAACTGTACAAAGGAGGTTCTGCCGAAATTTTGTAAGCTGTTTAGGTTTAATTATGTTTGATTATTTAATTTAGTAGCTTTCCAGGCCTTCGTTTGGCTGAGGTGTTACAGTTGGTATTAGAGCGGGCTGTAGGTCCGTGGTATGTGAATTATTAAACTTAACACACTAAGCACAGTAGGTGGAATTGGGTTATTGCATTGCATTATGCTTCCGTTATGTTGTATTAATAATTCCTGTTATGAGATGAGCTGATATATCTATATTATAATACTATGGTTATTATGTGTGGGGCTAACCCATGTTGAGAGATTGAGGTTATGGTTGTGACCCTGGGCTTTACCAGGTTACACCACCATTCGCAGTATGAGAATAGGGAGGTGTCTACATTGGATATCTTTGTATAGGTGTTGATAGTGAGTATCTTTAGAAGAGTTGTTCTCTTCCTTGACATTGAATTCGGTCGACTTTTGTCCGTTACGGGTGAGGGGTTGCTTTGAGAAAGGTTGATGTTTTCCTTGAGTCTACATTTGGTTATACTGATGACTCGCTATTGGCTAGTGAACTTGGTTAATTGTCAAGATTGACCTTTGTATTGGAGTTTGCCTTTCTTATTGGAAAACATGATCCATCTATTTCGCTTGATGTTTTTGGTTAATGAAAGTTTCCTTTTGCAAGTCCTTTAGTACGTGGAGGCTTTGACTCAATATATCTCTCTTGGGTATTTTGAGCGTTGAAAAATTTATGGTTCTCTTTTACTAAAGAAGACGTTAAAACCTTTAGCGACGTCTTGTCATGGTTAAACGAGAAGTTATAATCAAAGAAATTAATGGTTATGGTATGGGTTATCCAGTTGAGTCTGTAGTGTGGTGCATGATCGATTTTAACTAAGATCCTTGAAATGAAAGTTGAATAAGATGAGGTTGTCCTCTAGAAGTTCTCGATGAGCTGTGACTATGAGTATGACTATATTTAGTCGGAATCAATAGAGTTATTAAGAAGTGTGGAACACTAATGAAATGGTTGATCAATAGAATTGTTTAGTTTTATGAACTTAATGAATTATTTGGTCTCAATGGATTAATCTAACTGTGCAGCAAGAGAAATATAAGGATGTGTTCGACTGTGGTCTTAGTAGGTAATAATACAAGATTTTCTTTAATTGACTATTTGATGATCTTATTTATGCTCGTGGGAATACAAATAGAGAAATGACCATCAATTCGTCCATGATTGAATAATCATCAATGTTTATGATAACCTCCAGATTAGAATTAGAGTGTACTAAATTAGTGTAAGCCTTCCTAATAGGTGAAAGGTTGAAAGTCAAAAGTGATGTACTCATGTGTGTTTCATGAGGATGACCTATGTTTGCATGATGGCGAAATTGTCAGACAATAGTATGCCTCTGATGAGAGGGTTTTGGAATAACCTCTTAAATTGCGTAATAGGTTTCCTCTAAGATTAATTGGTTGTTGTAACGAGATTGTAAGAATTTGGTATAGTTTCAATTAAGGATGAGATGATAAAGTGGTATGTAATATTTTGGTAAGCCGTTGGGGGCTTTATAAAGGAAGAGTTGACAATAACGAATCTTCTTAAGGGTGAATTATTCCTGATATTAGTAAGATTGTCGATAAGAGAATGTGACGTATGGGAAGGTTCCGTTTGATTCCTAAGTGATTAATTTGATTGGTTTTAAAGGCATTTCTTGTTTGGGATGGCAAGTAATGTTGTAATCAAAGAAAATTGCTTTCTTTGTTAACGGAAAATGTGTGCCCTAAGTATTTGAGGTAGGAGTTAAGGATTGTAACCTACAACTTTTCTATCATTGCCGCTTAAGTGTTTCTTGAGTTTCAAAAGCAATGTTTTATTGTGATTTATTGATGTTTGAAACTCCCTTCTTGTGGAACGTGTGCCCTCAATTGTGGTATCGTCTTTTGTTTTTCGAGATCAATGCTATTTGACTATTTCTCTTGGTCTCATGCTCACTGTGAGGGGTAGTGTTTCCTCGTGTGTTAAAACTTGTATTTGTTTGCTCTTTCCTTTTGAGAAAAGAATAACCGACTTGGGTTGCAAGGTCTTATAAAGTGTAATGTGGCGATTGGTTGGTGGTGGTCAAGTAAATGATCGCAATGAGAATTTTAGGGCCAAGCTATTTGAAGAACAAGAGAAAGTGATTTGGTTTTGACCTATAACTCTTGGAAAGAGTTGGATTTAAATGGAATACTTGTCGTTGAAATAAAACAGATTAGTGTTAGAGCTAGTGGAACCCATAGCGAATTATAATCCAAGAAGTTTCATTCATGTTGGAATGTTGGGATTATCGAAAGTCTGGAAGCTTGATCAATGTGTTAGAGTATCACGATTGGGTAATTTTGCAAGGTTGGGTAGGTGATCTATGACGGTGTAGTTTAATGAGAGTAGGATTTGCGAAGTAAGCTAATCGTAATGTCAATTGATGGGATAGTAGGTAGGGTTGAGTTGTCGGCAGGTATGCCCTGGCTTTAGTGAATAACCTTCGGGGAGATAGAATTCTTCTAAAAGATAATTTGGTCGAGAAAATATTTACATGTGGATGAAAATGATTGAGTATGTTTAGAGTGTGGGAATTTTAGTGAATGGATCTGAGGATTTCTCGATCTTTTATACGAGAAGTTTTTTGTACGAGTTTTGGAGGTTGAATTTGGGCTTTGCATTTTTATGCTAGAACCTTGGTTGCCAATGATTATGTGTAAAAGTAGTTGAGTAAGAGTGGATTCCGAGTAGCGGGATGATCATTGATAGTATCCTTTGGGGGTAGTAAATGAGAGTGTGTGACGTGAATTTCAAATTGACTATCCTTAACGGATTGAGGGATGTGATGGTGTGTGAAATCTATATTGAGTTGTGTTTGATACGGATCAACGTGTAGTTGATGCGTAATGTGGCCCAATCTTTCACGGTACTTGTATTGCAATCTTGATCGGAGCAAAACCCTAGCGTTTCTCGTTGGTTCAACCAAAAGGAAGAACAAGTATATCTCCAAAGCAAGTAATACTTAGTTGATGTTGAATCAATCCGAAGAGAGAAACAAAATCAAACCCGAAGAACAACACCAAACCGTGAGCAATTGAGGATGCCACGAATTGGTGAGATGATCCACAAGGAATCACGGATCTTGGAAGGAAAGCTACCCTCTAATATTCACGCAATCACAAAACCCTAGATGGGAATTTCATTTTGCGCCACACAAACATGTGACTTTTCTGTATTTTCTTCAACTGTGACTTGTCCACCCCTATGGTGCGGCCATGGGGGGGTTTATATAGCCTCCCATGCAAGCACAAGACTTGGATGAATAGTACCCGAATGGCTACAGTACTCCTAGTCCGATTACTGTTCACGTGAACAGTATCCGAGTCGGTACTGTTCACGTGAACAGTAATCCGACCCAAAAAACCCTCCTACTTTACATAGATGTTTAAGCTACTCTAATTGCTGAAAATAGATTAAACTATCCTATTACAAGTAATTTCAAAATTAACTTCTTTTAAAGATCGATCCGAATTGGAATTGCTCCAATCCAAATCCATTTAGGATTCTTTGTCTTTTCTTGGTAAGATTCCCTTGCAAACTTTCCAAAATACAAAGTCCTTAGTTCTTGTGTCTTCCCATGTCCGCTCAAGCTTTCCCTTCGGTCTACCTCCCTCTCCTTGTTCTTGGCCGAACCTTGTTCTTGTTTCTTTCTCCATTAATGCATAATAGGCTCAACTTGAGGTTTAGCACACACTTGCAACTTAGGGATGTTGACCACTGTAGTAGATGCACCTAGGGCCTCATCATCCTCCCCTTCTTGAAGCAAAACCGTCATCGGTTTTAGTATAGTCTTTACGGCCTTCTTCTTGCTAACCACAACCAAATCACTCTTGATTTCTTCATCGGTCTTTGCAGCAAAGCATGGAATTCTCCCTTATGCATGAAAGTATATCGGTTGGACCATCCTTGATGTGTAGCATTTAAATCAAATTGCCATGGACGTCCCAATAGAATATGACCAGCATGCATAGGTACCACATCACACTCCACCTTATCGACATAGCCTTCAATTGTAAGTGGCACTCTCACCTTGTGTGTGATCTTGACTTTGCCGACGTTGTTGAGCCATTGGATGTAATATGGTTTAGGATGCCTCCATGTGGACAATAAGAGTGACTCCACCACATCCTTGCCAATCATGTTGCTCGAACTCTCGTTATCAATAATCAGCTTACATATCTTTTCTTTGATCTTGCAATCGGTTTGAAAGATATGATGTCGTTGTCCCTTCCGTACAATAACAGTGTTATCACGCGCACCATTTGAGCCATCAAGCTAACACCTTGTCTTTGGATAACAAATGAGTGGTTCGACTTCTCGATTCATCGGAAGGTTGATTCATCGTTGTCGCTCTCCGTTGCATAGCCATCATGTGTAAGCAACACTGTCTTCATGTTTGGATAATCCTTCTTCATATGACCTCGCCCCTTGCACTTGAAGCATTCAATGTTGCTAGTTCTAGCCGTAGAGAATGCACTAGAATCAGCATGTGAGACTTCTTTGCCCGCAGCACTTATAGGCTTCGAAGCTTCCTTGAATGTACTCCGAACCGGTGTAGTGGATGCAACCTGTTTGGAAGTTGATCCTGCATCTCCGTCATGTGAAGTTGCATGCCTCCAAGTGCTATGAGTGGTACGGCCACTCCTTGCTTGAGTGCCCTTCACCCATTGTTCAGTAGGCTCCGCTTGATGAAGTAATTCTTGCACGGTATTGTATTGCATTAAATCAACACGGTCCCGTACATCTTCATTCAGCCCCTCGAAGAAACGTGTCATGGTCGCCTCTGCCGACTCCCGCACACTTGTACGGATCATGAGCACTTGCATCTCTTGATAGTACTCGCTCACCGTCTTAGCACCCTGAGTAAGTTGTCGTAGCTTTGTATGCAGCGTCCGTGTATAGTATCTTTGCACGAAACGCGTTCCGCATAGCATGTTTCATTGCTTCTCAAGTGTTAGGGCGTTCCTTTGACGATTCAATTGATCCCACCAAATAATAGCGTATTCGGTGAACTCAATCGAGGCAACACGAACCTTCTTCTCCTCGGAGTAGTGGTGGTTGTCAAAAATTTGATTGACACGCATCTCCCACTCCAAATAAGCCTCCGGATCAGATCTGCCCTTGAACTCTGGTATGGTGATCTTGATTCTCCCGATACCATCATCTTCACGTTCACCACCTCCATTATGATGTCCACCATGTCCAGCACCTCGACGATCAAAGTAATTACGTCGTGGACATCGTTGACGTCTTCCACGATCATCGGAAATAGCCTCCTCCGAATCAGCAGCGTAGAAGTCATCTCCATCTCGACGTACAACACGTTGTGCACGTCCATGTTGTGGTTGGGGTAGCACCGGTACATTACCTCCTCGTGGCGGTGGTAGCCTTTCCTCCAAGCGACGGATAGCATGGTTTAGATTGTCAAAACCTTCCATCATACGCCGTTCATTCACGTTGAGACGATCATTCAGCGTGTCTTGCACCCCTTGGATTTGAGCTTCAAGTTGATGGCGTAACACCTTCTCGCGACGAAGAAAAAAGCCGGTAGTAGCATCAAATTGAGCACGTACATCCGGTAATAGTGTATCACCGTACATAGGCTCTTCGTCCAATCCATCATTAGAACCGCGCTGGCTAGTTCTTGACATGATGACCAACCTCAAAAGTAACAAGAAAAAATTCCACGTACTGTGATCAACCACGCTCTGATACCAAGATGATACGGATCAACGTGTAGTTGATGCGTAATGTGGCCCACTCTTTCACGGTACTTGTATTGCAATCTTGATCAGAGCAAAACCCTAACTTTCCTCGTTGGTTCAGCCAAAAGGAAGAACAAGTATATCTCCAAAGCAAGTAATACTTAGTTGATGTTGAATCAATCCGAAGAGAGAAACAAAATCAAACCCGAAGAACAACACCAAACCGTGAGCAATTGAGGATGCCACGAATTGGTGAGATGATCCACAAGGAATCACGGATCTTGGAAGGAAAGCTACCCTCTAATATTCACACAATCACAAAACCCTAGATGGGAATTTCCGAAACGCATGTATTCATTTTGCGCCACACAAACATGTGACTTTTCTGTATTTTCTTCAACTATGACTTGTCCACCCCTATGGTGCGGCCAGGGGGGGTTTATATAGCCTCCCACGCAAGCACAAGACTTGGATGGATAGTACCCGAATTGCTACAGTACTTCTAGTTCGATTACTGTTTGCGTGAACAGTAATCCGGGTTGGGACTGTTCACGTGAACAGTAATCCGACCCAAAAAAACCCTCCTACTTTACATAGATGTTTAAGCTACTCTAATTGCTGAAAATAGATTAAACTATCCTATTACAAGTAATTTCAAAATTAACTTCTTTTAAAGATCGATCCGAATTGGAATTGCTCCAATCCAAATCCATTTAGGATTCTTTGTCTTTTCTTGGTAAGATTCCCTTGCAAACTTTCCAAAATACAAAGTCCTTGGTTCTTGTGTCTTCCCATGTCCGCTCAAGCTTTCCCTTCGGTCTACCTCCCTCTCCTTGTTCTTGGCCGAACCTTGTTCTTGTTTCTTTCTCCATTGATGCATAATAGGCTCAACTTGAGGTTTAGCACACACTTGCAACTTAGGGATGTTGACCACTATAGTAGATGCACCTAGGGCCTCATCAGTGTTGGGAATTATTTCGTCAAAGTAATTCATCTGGTAGAGAAGTTGGCTAAAGTGTGATATTGTGGATTGGAAGAGTCTTCCTGCATAAGTGTGGATTTTGTGTTCGGTTGAACATAGCTTTGAGGTTGTCAATTTAAGAGAAATGAGTTAATGTGTTATGCAATGATTTGGGATCCTATGGTTTAAGAGAAAGTTAAATTCTTAAAAGAAAAATAGTGGAATAGGGTGTGATCTTGGAAAGTGAGATATTCACTTAGTTCTTACTTGAACTATGTGTTTATGACGGATGTCAATTACAAAATGAGTTGTTCTTGTCGATATGTGTGATTCCTTCCAGTTAAGGAAAAAAGTGGTTAATCTGATTTTTTGAGTGATTTCGCTTTTAGCTTGTGTGGCATTTATTTCCAAACTGCCTACTTGAAAAGTGGAAAAGTTTTCATGGTAAATCCATCGATTTTGGATTGGGCTCTTCAAAGGGAAGATGGTTTTGAGTTGGATGCATTATGACTCCTTTGTTTTCAGTTGAGTTCTTCGGATAAGTGATTTGGTAGGCGAGTTCTTTGTACGTCCCTTGTTAAAGGAGATCCTGCTTGCATAGGTAAAAGTGATCGACTGAGAGTTGGAACAAGAGTTCCGTGTGTTTTGTCTTGAGCGGTGTACTTGATACCAAAAGGAAGTTTAACCAAAGGTGTGTTGGATAGGTTCCTTAGTCACAGGGATTTGTAGATTGGTGTATCCCTAGGACCGTCTCGAGTTCTTGCGCAGAGTACGTAATGTCTTGTATATTCCGGTGCTGAGAGAGTACATGAGGGGTCCGGAGCTTGAGATTTTGTTAGAGCTGTTGGCCAACGAGTAAGTCCTTACCTTTGAGTCCCATGTGTTGAGTGTACCTGCAAAGGTCGAGACTAGTGTTGAGTTGAAAGACGTTGATATCCATCAAGGTGATGTGATCCCATAAGTCCGAGAGGGAAGCGACTTATGTATTTGAGTCTCGCATGCGCGAGCAGTATCCGGTACTGTTCACAGCAGATATGTGGTAACGTTAGCAAGTCTTCAACTGTGATTATTCTTTAACGTTAAGCAAGATTAGAATTCGGGGTCGAATTCCGTTTAAGGGGGGTAGAATGTAATACCCTAAAAGTATTCGAAAGAATATCTGAGAGAGAATAAATAATTAGGGAGAATGACTATTTAGAAAAGTGATTTAACAGAAAGTTAAAGGGGGGTTTCTGCAAAGGGTAGACAACCTGGGCCAGGGCTTCTAGCCCATTTCAATTTCAGCCCAAGGTGGAGAGAAGGGCAGCTGGCCATAAGAGGGGAGGGGCAAACCCTAGGGCGCCTTTCCTCCTCCCCTTGGCCGCCACCCCCGCTCACCCCTTGGCCGCCACCTCCTGTGCCTCCTCCCCTGCGCCTCCAGCACCTCCAGCAGTGCCTCCACCTCCGGTGAATCCCCCTGCTGCTGGTGATGAAGACCCGTGTTGCTGCCGGCCAAGAAGGAGGGAGTGGGAAGAACACCCGGGGTTTTGGTCGGCCACGAAGAGGAAAGAGAAGGAGGGAGAAGGGAAGGGGGATGATCATGGCTGGGAGTTGGTGTTCATCACGTTTAGTGGCGGTTTAAGGGTAAGCCCCAACTCCCCTTCGATTAGATGCGAATTTAGTTAATTTCGCAATATCGGTAATTAGGCCTGTTCAGGACAGTTCGTGTTAGATCGACGTTTTGATATAATTATGAGAAGATTCAGCTCTGGACGTCTCCTAGAGTAATGTAGAGGACGTCGCCATCTTTCCGTGAAGTTCTAGAACACGTCATTTGGACCCCTGTAGTAGAATTTATGATTTTATTAGTGGGACTGTTCTATAGATTTGTTGGTTTTTTGTCAGGTTTTAGTAATCCGGGTTAAGCGATTAGTTAAAGGGAGAATTAGAGAAGCTCAGTATAATGAAAGTCGTAGATTATTGTCTCAGATTTTTAGAAAGCTCAAGAACGCGAGATTTGGACACACGTACTAAAATTTATGGTATTTTTAGTGTTCTGTCCAGAGAGCCTAACGTGAAATCAATGTTTTATTAACTGGCTTGGTAGGGTTATTATTTGGACGACTCAGAGAGGCTCACCAACTAGACTTAGTTGGAGAATTTAATTTCCTTTCCAGAAAGTCTAAGAAAACCTTAATTGGACTCTTGTAACAATAGATATGGATTTTAGAAGTTGACTGTCCACCGAGGGGACAGATCGACGTTTAGGAATTGGGGTTGGGATCGAGCTAGACGCTTTTGCGAGTTAGTGGTTGTTGTTATATAGGTTGTTTTGGTCCGCTACTGTCATCTTAGCGTGCGTTATAATTATTTATTCAGGTGGTGGACTGGTCCCAGGGGCAGCACCTCCTACACGTCCCTCGTTCCCTCGCGGTGAAGGCAAGTATAATTATGGATATAAAAGATATTATCGAATGGCATTGATTGATAATTTTCTATGAATATTTGTATTGTTCATGAATGATATGGTGATGTGACTAGTAATGATCATGCTTTCTAGTGTTATGAGTATTATGTTAATCATGGATATTTGAAAGTTGTGAAGTCTATGATTATGAGCTTTTGTAGTATGAATAGGATATTCATATGCAATGTTGATGCGGATGCATGTTTGTATTAATTTGAGAATTCATACATATGCATCATGTTGGCTTATTGAAGTCTTGGTCATGTAATGACCAAGCAACTCTTGAGGTCCCCATCATATTAATGACAGGCTAAAGGTCCCCATGCTTGTAATGCATGGGCTTTGGTCCCCATACTTGCGGAGTATGGGCAATGGTCCCTGTGCCAAATAGCACAGGCATGGGTGTGCATCGACGGATGCGCACTTTGCATTACCGGTAAAATGCCAAAGGGAAAGAGAAGGAAAAGGATCATTTTGAGCATATTGCATAGCATGTGTGTGTAAGTCGATTGATATGTGGTTTTGTGAAGTATAGTTGATGAATTACATGCTGGTATATTGTTGATGCCATTTATTATAATTGCTAAGTCTTTGGACTCACCTCTTGTTGTTTGTCGTGTTTTAGGTACCTTTACGAGATCGACAGGCATAGGGGAAAAGAAGGATTAGACTTCTTGCACTTTTCCACGAACTACCCACCATGAATGAAAGAAAAATTAATTAGGAGATGAATGAACTTTTAAAAGTACTCTTAATGATTATTGCTTGCTTGGAGTAAACTGTAATAAATGAATAGAAGTTTTGGATGCTCATGATATATTTATTAGATGTTAGTTGCAATGGATGTCATAGTAACTAATAGCCAGTTTTGATTATGTCTTGGTCATATTACAATTTGGATTATCTTCATTTATTATAACTGTCTGTTGGAACCTCCGGTTTGGATAACTGTACAAGGGAGGTTCTACCAAAATTTTGTAAGGTGTTTAGGTTTAATTATGTTTGATTATTTAATTTAGTAGCATTCCAGGCCTTCGTTTGGCTGGGGTGTTACAAGTGTGTAGTTAGTTTTTTCTTTAAAAAAAATCATGAACTGTAAAATGAAACCCAAAATTATTACAGGGATCAATAAGGCATTCATGCTCATGGCCCCATACTACAAAGTCTAGAAAATGTGGCAAGGAATCTTCATTGATGGCACTTTTAGGGTTTTCTATCTGTATAAATTCAGGTGTAACTTTGCTTTTCTATAAGTAGGATGAAGGTCCAAAATAAATGAACAAACTATTTTCCTTTGTTGATGTTCACTTCTTTGTGAAGACTGTTCTAATGAGCGAACCGGATATTGAACCATTCGCATAAACGACATTCCATCTTGAGTTTCGTGTCGCATCCTTTATCTTGAATGAGGTGTCGAAGTCATTTAGGGAAAATTGCCTCATAAATGTACGAATAATAGAAAAGGTTTCTTGATCTAGTGACAAGGTGTAAACAAACCTAAACACCAAAATGGAAAAGCACAGAAACATCCTATTTAGTCGTTCGTCTCTAATGTTCCCAAGGCGATATAAGCGCAATGTAAGTCGTACCACGAAATAATAGGAAATTAGAGAATTAGCATCGAGAACTCATGATATTGCACGGAGTTGAGGTAGTGCACCTTTTTACGAGTACAGGATAAAGCGCTATTTGACCAAACACCAAAATAATTGACAAGATTGCATAAAGTTAGATTAGTTGCATTCGAAGTAATGCACATTAATTGAATGAAATAAGTGAGGTGGATAGGACAATGATAATCAAATCATCACAAAAATGTCTACTGCTCTTGACCTTTATCACGTGTCGCAAGCTCTATATTAGTTTTACTCAACCTCACTGTCACAGATCAACGAATGCACTATCATGAATGGGACAAAGGGAGAGGAATGACAAAATAGCTCATTCTATGTAAGGCTTTACAAGTATCAGCTTCAAGGAATAGTATGCACTTCTCCATTGACCTTGCGGTCTCAAATCTTGTGTGGACTGCAAGATCCAAAGGAACTGCAGTCTCTCCCAACCATAAATCAATTTTACTAATACAAGTATACAACAACATGGAGAAAGAACATGGACAATACGGAACAAATCGGTGTTAAAAAAATTACTACAAGGTGTTTTTCACATCAGCATTAACTCTAACCAGTCTGAGATGTATCCGTATATGCCACAAATGTCACAGCACCAGCAGGAGCCAATTTCACCACCGAGGGGAAAAGTCCTTTATAAAGGCCTCGGACCCGATTTCACACACGGGCTGGCGAGGAGAGATCGAGGTTTACCTCGGCGGAGGAGGCGGCGCAGAGCTAAGCAGAGTCGATTGGAGGTGGGGACGAAGGGCGAGTCGATTGGAGGTGGGGACGAAGGGAGGCGGAGTCGATTGGAGGTGGGGACGAAGGGAGGCAGCGTCGATTGGAGGTGGGGACGAAGGGAGGCAGCGTCGATCGGAGGCATTGGGTGGCGTTAAGGGAGGAGGCGGAGGTCGTCGAGGTTGTTGGGGCCGATGGCGAGGAGATCGAATTGATGGGAGGAGATCGATGTTTACCTCGGTGGAGGGAGGTGGTGCCGAGCAGGCTGAGCCGATCGGAAGTGGGGACGGAGGGAGGCAGCATCGGTTAGAGGGTGTTGGGCGGCGTCGACAGAGGAGCCAGAGGTCGGCGCCGACGGGAGGAGGTCTCTCCGGAGGAGGCGACGATCAGCACGCAGCGGCACAGCATCACGGGGTTAGGCCGCCTCGCACTTAGCGCGGGACTTGGTGGTGGCGAAGGATACCGCCCGGAGCTTGTGTACGGGCCTCAGCCACCGCCACCGCCGTGGCCCCATTCTCTAGGTTTCTCTCCTCTCCTTCCCTCTCCCCATCATAACCACCACCCCAGACCAGATCTGGCAAGAATCGCACACCCGGCGCAGTGGGGAGTGGTTGTAACACCCACCCAACTAGAGCACGGAATGCTACTAAAAAAACATGAGAACAATTTAAACATAAGGCATAGTTCTAAATTTCGATAGAACCTCCTTTCTATAACTAAGTATATCGGAGGTTCGAACAGTTGCATATATCATAATTAATATTCCAACATCCAAAATTCATCAAAGCATTCAAAAATAATCTATTCAGCCTAAGCATAAACAAGCATCATCAAAATTTGCTACTCTCCTTATTACAAATAATCCAATGCATTCAAGCATAGCCATAATTAATTCTTAAACAGTTTGCTTATTATTAAGGTATGATGTAAATGATATTCATCTATAAAGATGTGTGGTAGTGAGTGCATCCAAAGCAAGCCTACTCCCTCCCATGCATGACGTTCTTGCAAGTGGTACCTAAAAGCACAACAAAAGCAAGAGTGAGCCCAAAGACTCAGCAAGTATTAATAAAGAAACATTAAGCTCACAGTTATAACATTGTAATACTCCAAATTAATTCGGAAGAGAATATTCGAATTAGGAGGGGGGATCAAATAGAGAATAGTTTAATCAGCAGTTAGAGAGGGGGTTTTCAGCATAATTGGGACAACCTGGGCCTCGGGCTTTGGCCCAGGAGGCCCATGAGGGGTTGGCCTCTAATAAAAGGAGGGGGAAAACCCTATGCGCCACCACTGTAGCACTACCATGGTGTCTCCTCCCCTTGGCAGCCCTTGCCTCCATCCTCTGCTGCTGTTGCCGGCCAAAGAAGGGAAAAGAAGAGAGAAGAGGAAGAAGAGAGGAAGGGGAGAGATCACTGGCGCGTGATTGTCGTGCTCAGCAGGTTTTTCATCGTTTCGTCAAGGGTAACCATTGTTCCCCCTTGATTAGATGTTCAATTAGTGGTTTTAGCAATGTCGGTTGTTTAGATCCCATTCTGTCCAGAAGTTTAAACGGCGGTTTTCATGTCTTTAGGAGCAGATTCTGTGGATCCCATCTCTTAGGGATAGTTGGGTTATGTCCTTAGCTTTCCGTGGCCGCCAAGAACGCCCAAATCCGATTAACGGTCAGCGAGATATGATTTTCTTAGTGTCGCTGTCCTACTAATCTGTTAGCATTTTGACAGTTTGTAGAAAACTGGGTTAAGCCATTAGTTAAAGAAAAAATTAGAGGATCTTGATATAACGAAAAATGTAGGTAATTTCCATACCTTCCCAGAAAGCTAAATAACACAAGATTTGGGCACTCGTAGCAAAAGTTATGGTGGTTTTAGTGCACTGTCCAGAGAACCCGATGTGAAATTGATGTCTTTTAAATTGGCTTGGTAGGGGTATTAGATGTCCGATTCAGAAGGGACCCTGAACTAGGTTTAGTTGGAAAATTTAATTACCTTTTTAGAAAGTCCAAGAACACCTTATTTGGATCCATTTAGTGAAAGTTATGAATTTTAGAAGTTGACTGTCCACCGAGGGGGCAGATCGACGTTTAGGAATTGGGGATGGGATCGAGTTAGACGCTTTTGCGAGTTAGTGATTGTTGTTATATAGTTTTTTTTGGTCCGCTACTGTCGTCTTAGCGTGCGTTATAATTATTTATTCAGGTGGTGGATGGTCCGGGGCAAAGCACCATTCGCCGTCCCTCGTTCCCTCGCGGTTAAGGCAAGTATAATTATGGATATAATAGATATTATCGAATGGCATTGATTGATAATTTCTATGATTATTTGTGTTGTTCATGATTGATATGGTGATATGATTGGTGATGATCACGGTTTCCAGTGCTATGAATTATGTATTAATCATGGATGTTTGAAAGTGGTGAAGTCTATGATTGTGAGCTTTTGTAGTATGAATTGGACATTCATATGCAATATTGTTGTGGATGCATGTTTGTATTAATTTGAGAATTCATACATATGCATCATGTTGGCTTATTGAAGTCTTGGTCATGTGATGACCAAGCAACTCTTGAGGTCCCCGTCATGTTAATGACGGGCTAAAGGTCCCCCATGCTTGTAAAACATGGGCTTTGGTGTAATACCCCAAAAGTATTCAAGAATATTCAAAAGAGTATTTGGGAGAGATTAATTGAATTCGGAGAAGGACCAAATATAATATAGATTTAGCGACAATTAGGCAGAGGGGTTTTCTGCAGTTTTTGACAACTTTGGGCCTCGGGCCTTGGCCCAGAGGCCCATGAGGGGCCGCCACCAATAAAAGGAGGAAACCCTAGTGCTACAGTACTGCCGCCCCTAGTACTGTAGCACTGCACTGTAGCATCCCCCTCTGCTATGCCAAGAGGAGAAAGGATGGAGAGGAAGGAAGAAGGAGGAACGCCGAGAATTGGCCAATTGAGGAGAAAGCAAGGGAAAAGAGAAGGAGAGGATCCTCGTGCCGGTGCTGGTGTGGGTGTTCGTCAGCGATTTGTCAAGGGTAACCCGATCTCCGATAGTTTAGAGGTTTAATTGGTTGTTTAATCAATGTCGGGTAATAGATTCAATTCTGTCCAGATTCTTGGACGTAGGTTTCGTATCTTTAGAGGCAGAATCTGGGGATGACTTCTCTTAGAAAGTTGGGTGACGTCCTTAGCTTTACGTGGCCGCCAAGAACACCCAAATCCGATTAACGGTCAGCAAGTTATGAATTTTTTTAGTGTCGCTGTCCTGCTAGTCTGTCAGATTTCTGACAGGTTGTAGAAACCTGGGTTAAGCCATTAGTTAAATACGAAATCAGAGGATCTCGATATAACAAAAACTGTGGGTAATTTCCATACCTTTCCAGAAAGCCAAAGAACGCAATATTTGGACTTTCGTAGGAAAAGTTATGACTTTTTTTGTGTGCTGTCCAGAGAACCTGACGTGAATATTGATGTTCTGTAGATTGGCTTGGTAGGGGTAGTAAATAGCAGAATCAGAAGGGCTCCCCAACTAGGTTTATCTAGGTAATTTAATTACCTTTCCAGAAAGTCTTAAAACACCTTATTTGGACCCCGGTAGTGAAAGTTATGATTTTTAGAAGTTGACTGTCCACAGAGGGGACAGGTCGATCGTTAGAAGTGGGACGTTCGGAAGGCGCTTGAGAGTTTGGTCTTTTTCGTTTGAGCTATTAATTATATCTTGGGTCCAGTATGGTTGTCTTAGCTTGGTTCATAATTATTATTCAGGTGGTGGACGGTACCAGGGCAGCACCTTCACGCATCCTCGTTCTCTCGCGGTTAAGGCAAGTATTCGGGTTAAAGAATAATGATGATTGTTTGCTAAGATTGATTGTGTCTTGATCGTGATTGCCATGCATGGATGTTATTGTGATGAATTACAATATATCTTGGTATATTCAAGCTATGGTTAAAGTTTCTGTGTTCATGGTTAATGCTTACGTTACTATGTATATGTTGAATTCATATGTTTAGAAGATAATGTCATTGAACATATGCATGTAGTAAGCATGATTGAGTTTTGGTCACGTGGTGACCAAGTATGAAGTGTTGAGGTCCCGTCATGTCGATGACGGGCTAGAGGTCCCCACATTAGGTGTAATGTGGGCAATGAGTAAAGAGGTCCCCATCATGCTGATGATGGGCAAAGGTCCCTATACTTGTGGAGTATAGGCTCTTGGTCCCTATTGCCAGAGTGCATAGGCATGGGTATACATCGACGGTTGTATACCCCGCATTACCGGTAAAATGCGAAAAGAGATAAAGATTAAAAGGTGCATTGCATGGTTGCATTACATAAGCATGAAGGCTATGTTTAGCGTAATGTTTAATTGTGAATATTAATGCTGTGATTGTGTTTCTAGATTTGGCCTTGTTGATACTTGCTGAGTCTGTGGACTCACCCTTGCTTTGTTGTGCTTTTAGGTACCTCTGGCAAGAGCGGCATGCATGGGAGGGAGTAGCTTTTACTGGATTGCACACACTACCCTTCAACCTAATAAAATCATATCATGTAGTTCATACTATATGAATGAGTAAACTGTTAAGTTTCATTAATAGATTTGGTTGAGTGTTTTGGTCTATCTGTAATGTTGAGATTAGCAAGTTGGATTATGCTAAATATTTCCCCATCGGATTAGACTATATTATATGCTTGGATGATAGTGAATGTTGATTTGTTGATGAAGCTGTAATAAGTAAACCAAGATGGGAAGGAATGATACCTTCTCCATGATTTATTCTTGCTTGTGAATCTAGTTTAATGATGAAGCTGTAATAGATAGAAATTAAGCGGTGAAGGAAGGATACCTTCTCCATATATTGGATGTTTTATTTATGCCTTCCTATGATATTACATTGGTACCTCCGGTATTAATTAATAATACAAAGGAGGTTCTGCGAATTACAGTAAGATGGTTGTAGATAGTTCGTTTTACTTGTTTAATTTAGTAGCATTCCGGGCTCATGTTGGGCTGGGGTGTTCTGATTGGTATCGAGCGAAATTTGTAGGTCCGTGGTATTGAAAATATTAAACTTGACACACTAAGCACGATGAGTTGGGGATGGGTTTTGCATTGCATTTACGCTTCCGTCGAGTAAATAGTTACTTTTGTGCTACAGTTGCTAGTTGATCATTGTGCTTAATGTATGATATGATCTTATATACTTATAATTGATTATATCAGTTATATATTATGATAGTTGATGTCGAGAGATTGAGGTCGTGGTTGTGGCCCTGGGCTTTACCAGGTTACACCACCGTTCATAGTAAGAGAATAGTGAAGTGGTTACCTCGGATAACTTAGTACAGGCGTGATTGTGATGTACCTTTAGAAAAGTTGTTATCTTCTTTGACTTTGGTCAACTCTTGTCGATTGTGACTAATGAGTTTCACAAGGGTATTTTGAGTGTTGAAGATTAATGGATCTCTTTTATGAAAGAAGATGTTACACCCTTTAGCGATGTTTTGTCATGATAAGATGAGAGGTTATAAACAAAGCACTTAATGAATATGATATGGATTATCAAGATTGGGTGACGGTGTGTGCATGATTGATCTTAGCTAAGATCCTTGAAAGGAAAGTTGAATAAGTTGAGGTTGTTCTCTAGTAGTCTTGATGAGCTTTGACTATGAGTATGATTTGTATTTAGGTGGAATCAATAGAGTTAGTAACAAGTATGGAGCGTTGATTTAACTGGTTTGATCACTATGGGTGATTAATTGATAAGCTTCTTGGATAGAGTAGATTTGCGAGTCTCAGCGGATTAATCTAACCCTTTGGGATGGATAAGTCCGAAGATGTTAGAATATTGTCATAGTGGATATTAATCTTGAAGTTAACTTTTATGGATAAGTAATGATCATATGAAATTGCTAGGTGCATTTATTACGATCGAAGTATGGGTTGAGCATTACTAAGAGATGAACTGATGGAATGTAACTAGTAATTTATGTTTACATGATGGTGGAGTGGTAGGATAATAATATGTCTTTGATGAGAAGGTTGATCCTTAAAAAAAATTGTTTAGTTTACTAAACTGGTTGGATACTTGATCTCAATGGATTAATTTAATTGTGTAGGAAGGAGAGATAAGGATGTTTTTGGTTGCTTGATGGTCTTATGTTTGCTAGTGGGAGCATAAATAGAGAAATGACCATAAATCCTTCCAAGACAAATATAATCGCCAATCAGCTATTTACGATAACCATTAGATTGGAATTGGTGTGCGCTAAATTGATGTTGAGCTTTGCTAAAAGGTTAATGATTGGAAATTAAGGGTGATCTATATAGGTGTGTTGTGAGGATGGTAGGCGGTATGCCCTAGTTAAAAACGGTTTACTTTGATAGTGGGGTTTGTGCATTAGTTATCATCTTGACCAGGTTGAGTATTGCAACCTTATAGAAAAAAAATGAAATAGGTTATTGTGTTTCCTTGGAAAGGTTAGTGATGGGATAGTGAGTTATGTTGGTTCATGCCAGAGTGCATGATAGGATGTTAGAAAGACTAACGATTATGGTTGCTAGAGTGATGTTGATTCCTTTAAGAGGAGATTAATTTGATTGCCTTTCATGATATTCCGTAAATGAAAATGTTTGAGTTTTTTGGTGAGATCATTTGGATCTCATGATTTATATAGTAGTTGAACTGCTCCGAAAAAAAAATTGATGTGTGAAGGATCTTATTGGTACTTGCGGGTTGGTCTTAAGAACTTATCTTGTTCGAGCTAACCAAGTATTGTTGTAATCAAAGAATTGTTTTACGTGTTAATGGAAAGAGTGTATTAGGAGTATTTGAGGTTTGAAGTCACGCCAGTAACTTACGGTTTGATATCCTCTTCTTGGGGAAGCTGTGTCTTCAATTGTGGACTCCTCTTATGTTTTCTCGAGTTCATTGCCAATTTTGTTCCTTTTGGTCTTGTGTTTACCGTGAATGGTAGCGTTTATCTGAAATCTTGAAATTACTATTAATATTCATATTGGCCTCTTCTTCGGAGAAAGGATTAATTGATTCATGTTGCAAAACCTTTAAAGATGAATTTTGGCAATGAGATAGTGGTGGTCGAATAGATGATTCCGTGAGGCTTCAGGAAGATGTTTGGGATGCATGGCGCAATAAATCAATTTATTAGGATAACCCTTGGAAAGGATTTGATTTAAATAGAATGTTTGTCTTTGGAGCTAACAGGTTTCGTTGTCGCAATTAGTAGGACCTATAGCAAGATGTGGTCCAAGATCTTGTGTTCATTTTGATAGAACATTAGAATTAGCAAGTTTGGAAATCTTGATCAGTTTCTTAGAGTATCGCATTTGGAGTACTCGGTAAGATTGTGTAGAAGATTTATGAGGTGTAGTTTAATGAGAGTAGCGGTATAGAGGAATCTAGTAGCCGTGTTAATTAATGGGATAGTAAAATTTGGTTAAGTTATTGTCAAGTATGACTCGGCCTCAATGAGTAACCCTTTGGGAGATAGATTATCTCTAAAGATAACTTGGTCAAGAATATAATTATTTATTGATGTTAGTGATCGAGTATGTTTGAATCGTGATCAAATAGTTAGGGTACTGTGAATGGGTATATTGTGGTCGTGTAGCTGAATATGATTAGTGTGGGTTAGAGAAGGTCTAAGATTGGTGAAATGAATCGCCTTAGGCTGTTATTTAATTAGTGAGGAATGTTGATATTAATGGTGAGGGTATTGTTGAGTGTGTGAAATTTTAGTCATCGATCGAGGTTACTGTCAAGTATACTAGAAGTTCATGGAAGGAGACTTGGAGGTTAAATTTGGGGCTTGCGTTTTACTGCTAGGACCTTGGAGACCCAATATTATGTGTAGAGGTGAATGAGCAAGCGAATTTTGAATAGTATGTTGATCTTTGATAGAATACTTTGGGTAAAGTAAATGAGTGTGAATGTGGTGAATTTCAAGTTGATTAACCTTAAAAGATTGAGGTGAGGTGATTGTGGCGGAAATTTATATAGAGGTGTGTGGGGAATTATATGTCAAAGTAATTCCCTTGGTAGAGAAGTTGATCAGAGTATGTTATTATGGATTGGAAGAGTCTCTCTTCCTAGATGTGAATTTTGTGTTCAGTTTGAGCATAGCTTTGAGGTTGCCAAATTAAAAGAAAAGAATTAGTGTGCTATGCGATGATTTGAGAATCCTTTATTTTCGATTCATGCTCGTTTCTAAAGAGTTTGTTAAAAATGAGTTCCGTTGAGTGTCCTGGTTGAAGGAGGTGCCCATTGTTAAAGTGAAGAGATCGATTGATACAAGAAACAATAGTTTTTGTACCATGTGCGAGGTTGTGTGGCTTGGTACCGAAGGGAATGTTGGCCCAAGGTACATTGGTTGTTCTGAAAGTTGTGGAGATTTGAGAGATAGCGTATTACTAGGACCGTCTAGAGTCTGGCGTAGAACCTGATTGTTTTGTATGACACGGTGTCTAGGAGTACTCGAGAAATCCAGAGTGTGAAGTTTCGTTAGAACCGTTGACCTACAAATAAGACCGTACCTTCAAGTCATGTCCGTTGAGTGACTCTTGAAAGGTTGGGACGAGTAATAAGGCGTAACACGTCGATTCGTCAAGGTGCTTTGGTCGCAGCAGAGAGAGAGAGAGACCACAGGAATTTGAAGTCTAGCAAGCGCGAGCAATATCGAAATTATTCTGTGGTATGTGCTAATATTTTTTAAGTATTAGCTGTGGATATACCTTGGCGTTAAGAGTGATTAGAATTAGGGTCGAATTCAATTTAAAGGGGTAGAATGTAATACCCCAAAAGTATTCAAGAATATTCAAAAGAGTATTTGGGAGAGATTAATTGAATTAGGAGAAGGACCAAATATAATATAGATTTAGCGACAATTAGGCAGAGGGTTTTCTGCGGTTTTTGGCAACTGGGCCTCGGGCCTTGGCTCAGAGGCCCATGAGGGCGGCCACCAATAAAAGGGGGGAAACCTAGTGCTCTGATACTGCCGCCCCTAGTACTGTAGCGCCGCACTGTAGCATCCCCCTCTTGCTATGCCAAGAGGAGAAAGGATGGAGAGGAAGGAAGAAGGAGGGAGCAGGGAATTGGCCAATTGAGGAGAAAGCAAGGGAAAAGAGAAGGAGAGGATCCTCGTGCGGTGCTGGTGTGGGTGTTCGTCAGCGATTTGTCAAGGGTAACACCGATCTCCGATAGTTTAGAGGTTTAATTGGTTGTTTAATCAATGTCGGGTAATAGATTCAATTCTGTCCAGATTCTTGGACGTAGGTTTCGTATCTTTAGAGGCAGAATCTGGGGATGACTTCTCTTAGAGAAAGTTGGGTGACGTCCTTAGCTTTACGTGGCCGCCAAGAACACCCAAATCCGATTAACGGTCAGCAAGTTATGAATTTTTTAGTGTCGCTGTCCTGCTAGTCTGTCAGATTTCTGGCAGGTTGTAGAAACCTGGGTTTATTAGTTAAAGACGAAATCAGAGGATCTCGATATAACAAAAACTGTGGGTAATTTCCATACCTTTCCAGAAAGCCAAAGAACGCAATATTTGGACTTTCGTAGGAAAAGTTATGACTTTTTGTGTGCTGTCCAGAGAACCCGACGTGAATATTGATGTTCTGTAGATTGGCTTGGTAGGGGTAGTAAATAGCAGAATCAGAAGGGCTCCCCAACTAGGTTTATCTAGGTAATTTAATTACCTTTCCAGAAAGTCTTAAAACACCTTATTTGGACCCCGGTAGTGAAAGTTATGATTTTAGAAGTTGACTGTCCACAGAGGGACAGGTCGATCGTTAGAAGTGGGACGTTAGGAAGGCGCTTGAGAGTTTGGTCTTTTTCGTTTGAGCTATTAATTATATCTTGGGTCCAGTATGGTTGTCTTAGCTTGGTTCATAATTATTATTCGGTGGTGGGCGGTGCAGGGGCAGCACCTTCTACGCATCCTCGTTCTCTCGCGGTTAAGGCAAGTATTCGGGTTAAAGAATAATGATGATTGTTTGCTAAGATTGATTGTGTCTTGATCGTGATTGCCATGCATGGATGTTATTGTGATGAATTACAATATATCTTGGTATATTCAAGCTATGGTTAAAGTTTCTGTGTTCATGGTTAATGCTTACACGTTACTATGTATATGTTGAATTCATATGTTTAGAAGATAATGTCATTGAACATATGCATGTAGTAAGCATGATTGAGTTTTAGTCACGTGGTGACCAAGTATGAATTGTTGAGGTCCCGTCATGTCGATGACGGGCTAGAGGTCCCCACATTCGTGTAATGTGGGCAATGAGTAAAGAGGTCCCCATCATGCCGATGATGGGCAAAGGTCCCTATACTTGTGGAGTATAGGCTCTTGGTCCCTATTGCCGAGTGCATAGGCATGGGTATACATCGACGGTTGTATACCCGCATTCACGATAAAATGCGAAAAGAGATAAAGATTAAAAGGTGCATTGCATGGTTGCATTACATAAGCATGAAGGCTATGTTTAGCGTAATGTTTAATTGTGAATATTAATCTTTGTGACTATGTTTCTAGATTTGGCCTTGTTGATACTTCTTTGAGTCTGTGGACTCACCCTTGCTTTGTTGTGCTTTTAGGTACCTCTGGCAAGAGCGGCATGCATGGGAGGGAGTAGCTTTCTTGGATTGCACACACTACCCTTCAACCTAATAAAATCATATCATGTAGTTCATACTATATGAATGAGTAAAGCTGTTAAGTTTCATTAATAGATTTGGTTGAGTGTTTTGGTCTATCTGTAATGTTGAGATTAGCAAGTTGGATTATGCTAAATATTTCCCCATCGGATTAGACTATATTATATGCTTGGATGATAGTGAATGTTGATTTGTTGATGAGCTGTAATAAGTAAACCAAGATGGGAAGGAATGATACCTTCTCCATGATTTATTACTGCTTGTGAATCTAGTTTAATGATGAGCTGTAATAGATAGAAATTAAGCTGGTGAAGGAAGGATACCTTCTCCATATATTGGATGTTTTATTTATGCCTTCCTATGATATTACATTGGTACCTCCGGTATTAATTAATAATACAAAGGAGGTTCTCGAATTTTGGTAAGATGGTTGTAGATAGTTCGTTTTACTTGTTTAATTTAGTAGCATTCCAGGCTCATGTTGGGCTGGGGTGTTACATTTGGTCCCCATACTTGTGGAGTATGGGCAATGGTCCCCATGCGGATGGCACAGCAAGGGTGTGCATCGACGGATCGCACTTTGCATTACCGATAAAATGCAAAAGGAAAAGAAGGAAAAAGATCATGTTGAGCATATTGCATAGCATGTGTGTGTAAAGTGATTGATATGTGGTTTTGTGAAGTATGGTTGATAAGTTACATGCTTGTATCTTTGTTGATGCCATTTATTATATTTCTTTGAGTCTTTAGACTCACCTCTTGTTGTTTCTCGTGTTTTACGACTTTCTGAGATCGGCATGCATGGGGAAAGGAAGGATTAGACTTCTTGCACTTTTGCACGAACTACCCACCATGGAATGAAAGGAAAATTAATTAAGAGATGAAAGAACTATTTAAAGTACTCTTAATGATTATTGCTTGCTTGGAGTAAAGCTGTAATAAATGAATAGGCGTTTTGGATGCTCATGATCTATTTCTTAGATGTTTACTTGCTATGGATGTCATAGTAACGAATAGCCGCTTTTGATTATGTCTTGATCATATTGCAATTTGGATTATCTTTATATATTATAAGCATGCATTTGGAACCTCGATATAGATAACTATACAAAGGAGGTTCTACTGAAATTTAGTAAGGTGTTTTAGTTTAATTACGTTTAATTTATTTAAATTAGTAGCATTTAGAGGCCTTTGTTTGGCTAGGGTGTTACAAACATACCATAAGAAACATTACACTAAAACATCTCACAAGTTTATGTAATCTGACGTTCAATGCATCATTTTCTCTTTTACTCTTTTAGCATTTTACATGTAATGGGTATACAACCGTCGATGTATACCCTTACTTGTGCCCTCTATCACATGGACCAAGAGCCTATACTCCACAAGTATAGGGACCACATCCCATCATCTACATGATGGGGATCTCTACTCAATGCCCACATTCCACGAATGTGGGGACCCTGACTTTGTCATCTACATGATGGGGACCTCAAATATACATACTTGGTCACCACATAACCAAATCTCGGTATGTTCTCAACATGCACATATACTAGTACTCTATCTTTCAATAACATGTGAATGAACAATTACATACCAAAATCTCAAACTTTAAATAACATGTATTGCATCAACAACATATATGAATAACCTTTAGCCCTAACTCAAGCATTCGCCAATCTCAATCATACATATCACACTATCATTCATGCATAGCTAATATGTATAAAACACAAGCACTCCTGTCAAACATTCATAATTATACTAACAACGAATACTTGCCTCAATCGTGTGAGGACAGAGGAGGGCCTTGAAGAGAGCGCTGCCCCGGGACCAATCCCCCACCTGAATATAATTATAAAGCACGCTAAGACAATCATACTGGACCAAAAACATAACTAATAGCACAACCGAGCTCTCTATACTCTCAAGCACCTTCTCAATTTCCAACTCCTAAAGATCGATCTGTCCCCTCTGTGGATAGCCATATTCTAAAATCCATAACTTTTAGTACAAGAGTCCAAATGAGGTGTTCTTGGACTTCTGGAAAGGTAACAAATCATCCAACTAAGTCTAGTTGGTGAGCCATCCTGAATCGGTCATCTAATATCCCTACCAAGCCAAATAATAAAACATCGAATTCGCGTCAGGTTTTTTGGACAGTAATACCAATACGACAATAACTTTTGGTACGATTGTCTAAATTCCACGTTCTTGAGCTTTCTGGAAAGCTGAGACAATAATCTACAACTTTCATTATACTGACCTTCTCTAATTTTCCATTTAACTAATCTCTTGATCCAGATTACTAACTTACATTAGGATACCGAAGCAGATTAGCAGGACAAACTCACAAAAAATTCATATCTCATGAGACCGTAATTGAATTGGGTGTTATTGGTGGCTCGAAAAGCTGAGAACATTTCCCAACTATCTGTAAGAGATGGGATCCACAAATTTTGCTTCTAAGGATACGAAAACTGCCGTTCAATCTTACGGACAAAACATAATCTAATGACAATTGACAATCGATCTACTAAACAAATTCATAAATGCATCTAATACAAAGCATACAGCGAGGGGATCTTCGTTACCCTTGAAGAATGTAGGAAGGCGATGAACTACCCCCACGAAGATGGTCTCCTCCCTTCACCTTCTTCTTCCTCCTATGGCCGGCCAACAATCCGGTCGTCCTCCCTTCTTCCTCTACTAGGCCAGCAGCTGGGAGTGAGATCCATGGCCAGCAGTAGGGGCAAACACCATGGGAGGGGGTGCTAGGTCCAGGTTCATGACCCAGCAAGGGAGAGGGATGGGGTGGCGGCCACAAGAGGAGGAGGGGAAAAGTGGGAAGTGGCTAGGGTTTTGGGAGAGCGGGCGCCCCCCCTCCTTTTTGGTCGGCCACCTCATGGCCTAATGGGCCAAGGCCTAGGCCCAAGTTGCCAGGATTTAGCAGAAATCCCCCTATCTCAAAGCTATTGCTTTTATTTTCTATTTAGTCCTTCTCCCCAATTTATTTATTCCCTCTCGAATACGCTTTCGAATCCATTTTGGGTATTACATTCTACCCCCCTTAAACAGAATTCGATCCCAAATTCTAATCATGATTAACGCCAAAGAATAGTCATAGCTAAAACTTACTAACATTACCACGTACTTGCTGTGAACAACTCAGAAAACTGCTTGCGCATGCGAGACTCCAATTCCCTAGTCGTTTTCCTCTCGGGATTATGGGACCACCACGACAGCGAATCGACATATTACGCATTTTTACCCGTCCCAACTTTTCACGAGTCACTCAACAGACATGTTTCGAAGGCACGGTCTTACCCATGGGTCAACTGCTCTAATGAAACTTTATCCTCCAGATTTATCAATACTCCCTCGACACTAGGTAATACAAAAGCGATCTCATACGCCCACGCCAGACACAAGAGCGGTCCTTGCAATCGTTATCTCCCAAATCCTCGCAACTTTCGAAACAACCAATGTACCTTGGATCAATATTCCTTTGGTACCAAACCACACAACCTGCACATAACACATAAAACTCTTGTTCCTTGTATCAATCGATCTTTTCACTTTTACAATGAGCTCCTCCTTTAACCAGAGATGCACAACAAAACTCATTTTAAGCAAACTCTTTTAAAAACAGAACCCAACTGAAAATAAAGGATTCTCATCGTAAACACGCACTACCAACTCCCCACTAAAAGAGTTAAATCCAAAACCAAAAGACTCATCATGAAAATCTTCCACTTTTCTAGTAGGCAGTTTGCTAATGAATACCACATAAGCCAAAGGCGAAATCACTCGAATACCCAAAACAACCATTTCCTTTCTTTTTCTTAACCGAAAAGAATCACACATACCAAGAAGAACCAACTCAATTTATATTTGGCACTTGTCATAGAGACAAGGCTCAAATAAAAACCAGGAGAACATTTCATTATCCGAGAATACAACCTTTTCCTCAAACTTTCTTGTAAGAATTCAATTTTATCTTAAACCATGAGATTCCAAATCATCGCAAACACGCTAATTCATTTATTTTAATTTGGCAATCTCAAAGCTATGCTCAAACTGAACACAAAATCCACACCTATGTAGAGAGACTCTTCCAATCCACAATAACATACTCTGATCAACTTCTCTACCAAAGGAATTATTTTGACAAATAATTCCCAACACTCCTCAATATAGATTTCATCCACAATCACATCACCTCAATCTTTTATGGATAATCAACTTGACACCACATTCACACTCATTTACTTTACCCAAAGTATTCTATCAAAGATCAACACACTATTCAAAATTTGCTTCTGTTCACCCACCTCTACATATAAAATTGGGTCTCCAAGGTCCTAGCATAACATGCAAAGGCCCAAATTCAACCACCAAATCTCCTACCGTGAATTTCTGGTTAAGTTGATAGGAAATCCTCACATTCGTTTACTAAAATTTCACACAACTCGACAATAACCTCAGTCATTAATATCAACATTCCTCACTAATCAGGTAACCGCCCCAAGGTGATTTATTTCACCAATCTTAGACCATCTCTAATCCACACCAATCCAATCCAACTAGACAACCGCAATATACCTCTTCGTAATACCCTAACTGATTGACCAAGATTCAAACTTACTCAATCATTAACATCAATAAATAAATATATTCTTGACCATTTCATCCTTTGAGATAATCTAACTCCCATAGGGTTGCTCATTGAGGCCGAGTCATACTTAATAATAACTCAATAATTCCTACTATCCCATTAATTAACACAACGATTAATTTTCTCCACACTACTACTGTCATGAAACTACATCATCATAATTTCTCTACACAATCTTACCGAGTACCAAATTGCGATACTCCAATAAATTGATCACGACTTCCAGACTTTCTAATTCTAATGTTCTGTCAAAATGATCACATGATCTTGAGCCACCTCTTTCTATAGGTTCTACTAGTTGTGATATCGTAATCTGTTAGCTGAAAAGACAACATTCTATTTAAATCAATTCCTCTCCAAGGACTATTCTAATAAATCGATTTATTACTCACTGCCTCTCCAACAACCTGACACCTAAAGGTTCACAAAACCATCTACTAGACCACCACTATCTAGTTGCCAATTCACAACCGAAGGGACTTTGCAACACAATTTGGTTAACCCTACCTTAGAAGAGGCAAATAGAGATACATTTCAACACATCAAAAAAACGTTACCACTTACAGTAGTTACCAGATCAAGAGAATTAATCAAATAGCAATGATCTCGGAAAACAAAGATAGGATCATAGATGGGGGCACACATCCCACAAGCGGAGAGTATCAAACCTTAAATGAGAATAAAACATTGCTTTTGGGATTTGGGAAACTTTGTTGGGCAAAAGCAGAAAGTTTAGGCAAAGATCGATAAAGCGCATGTTACAAAATTTGACTTCAACCTCAAATACTTCTACTCACTCTTACTTTTAACAAAGAAAACGACTTTCGTTGGTTCTGACATCACCATGCCAACTCCAACAAGAAGAGATTTAAAGACCACAACACAAAAACCACATAGGAACTAATAAAACCTCTCAAAGACGTCACTTTGCTCAAAACAATTTCAGCTACCACACCAACATGAGGTCTGAAAGATCACAAACGCGAAACTAGAAGCATTTTCATTTAATCAATGTCAGGTGAGCAATCCAATTCCTTTGTAGCAAACATTCAATATTATCATCATAATCCCTTACTGGCAATCTTAGTAACACTGAAATAATACACTCCTAGCGAGAATCATCATCGCCTCTCATCCCATCCTAAATCTCTCCAAAAGAAACACCAGCCACAAGGTTGAAACAACCTCTTTTAACAAAATCATACTTATCAAATAACAACTTCGCCATGCACGCTTTCAGATATCACTTATTCATTCATCCATGCAACCATTAGTCTTTGCTCAACACACACTTCGACTATCATTGACAATTGACATTTATCTTTATCACGTGCGCAAATAGGGACCTCTCGCTATTTACAGTCATATATCCTTTTATAAACACAGAGTCAACAATCCACGATGCTCAGTGCTTAAGGTAAAATATAACTAGAGATTTAATATCATCTTCTCCTACAAAACAGGGTTTCACAAGGTACTACCACAACATCTATCTAATCCAATATACATGTTTCAATCTAGCAATTATGTATGATCATCAAGTAGCCAGTTTATGAAAATTTCCAGATTAATATCCTCTAAGACAACGTCAAACACAGCCTTAACATAACCATTACTATAGATAGATTAATCCATTGGGATCCATTACACCAAATTATCCATTAAATTTACCAAATCCCACCATCTTAATGATCAGATCAAATCATCAATATCTCGCACTTATTAATAACTACTTTAACTTCAATTAGGTATAGCCATACCCTTAAACACAGTTCATCAAGAACTACTAAAAGACACCATCAAATTAAACAACTTCCCTTTCAAGGATCTTAGTTAAGATCAATTATCGTAATCTAACTCGATCCCAACCCCAAATCCTACACGTCGATCTGTCCCCTCGGTGGACAGTCAACTTCTAAAATTCATATCTATTGCTACAGAAGTCTAATTAAGGTTTTCTTAGACTTTCTGGAAAGGTAATTAAATTATCCAACGAAGTCTAGTTGGTGAACCTCTCTGAATCGGCCAAATAATACCCCTACCAAGACAGTTAATAAAACATCGATTTCCTGTCAGGCTTTCTGGACAGAGCACTAAAAATGCCATAACTTTTAGTACGTGTATCCAAATCTCGAGTTCTTGAGCTTTCCGAAAAGCTGAGACAATGATCTACAACTTTAATTATACTGAGCTTCTCTGATTTCCCATTTAACTAATCGTTTCGCCCAGATTACTAAAACCTGTTAGAACACCAACGATTCTGCAGAACAGTCCTACTAATAAAATCATAACTTCTGCTACAGGGGTCCAAATTACGTGTTTTATCCCTTCATGGAAAGATGGCGACGTCCTCTACAATATCCTAAGAGACATCCGGGACTTATTCTGCAACTAAACAGATCAAAACCTCGATTCTCTCTAATCTGTCTTGAGCAGCCCTAAATACCGACATCGCTAGAACGACTAATCAAACACCTAATCAAAGGAAAATGAAATTTACCTGGGTTGTGCATGTTATGTGCTTTAGTTACAAAAGGGAAGTTGGCCCAAGGTACATTGACTTGTTTTCATTGCGATGGGATTAGGAAATGAGCGTATCACTTTGACCGTCTTGGGCCCATACGTGATGTATGCATAAATGCGGTATGTTTTGGTGCTGAGTGAGTACTTGAGCAGTCCGAAGCTTGGGATTTCAATTAAAGCCGTTGGCCAACAAGTGGGACCTTATTTTTGAGTCTTGTGTGTTGAGAGAACCTGTAAAGGTCGAGACAAGTATTGAGGTGTAAGATGTTGATATCCTTCGAGGTGAGGTGGTCGCATATGTCCTAGAGAGAAGCGATTTAGGAGTTAAAATCTCGCATGCGTGACCAAAATCCAAGGTTGTTCACATTGCATACGTGTTGAATGTGATTAATTTTAGTTGTAGTGTTCTTGCGATTAGAACGACAAGTAGAATTCGGGGTCGAATTCTGTTTAAGGGGGGTAGAATGTAATATCCCGTTCAAATATAAAACATATAAGTGACTAGTTCTAAAATTAAAAGTAATTAGAAAAGGAAAATTCAGAATTTTGGAGGAGTTTTAGAACTCGGGCCTTTGGCCCATAGCTCTTTGGGCCCATGTGGGGGGAACTAAACCCTAGCACCCTAATTACTGTAGCACGGTACTTAGCACCGCCGTCACTATATCACGGTGCTACTGTAGCGCTCCCCTCTCCTCCGGTGCTTCCCCTGCAGATTGGCCGGCCATAAGGAAGAGGAAGGAGAGGGAAGAAGAGAGGAGGAGAGAGAGGAAGAAGAAGAAGGTGGGGGTGATCTTCACGAGGACTACAACGTGGTCCAGCGGGGGATTTCGTGGGTAAGATCGTGATTCTCAATAGCTAGTTCGGTTCTATAGATGTGTTTTGTTACCGATTAATCATTGTAGTATCTTGCTGTCGTAGATCGGTAATACTGCAGTTCTGTTGATTCGCGAGATTGGGTTAGTTCCAGGCAGATTAAGTGTTTAGGGACTCCTGGAGATAGATGGGGAATTTTGTTAGCTTTCTAGAAAGTATTAAATCATAATTATTGGATAAAGGATGAATTAGTTACGAATTTTGCAAGACTGGGTGCTAATTCAGTCTCAGGATTTGTGCAGCGGTCGTAGTTCTGTACATTAGAGTTTGGAGATGGCCGAATTTGGTCCGATGATCTCCATGAGATATTTAGATAACTTTATGCTGATTCCAGGAAGGTAAAGTTCATAAATTTTGGATGGATAGATCAAAAGTTATGAATTTTTAAAGTTATTACTGTAATCTGTCCTTCTATTGTGGACAGAGGTGAAAGGCTTGGCTGTTTGAAACCATTGTTGCACAGTGGGATATTTTTTTATAATTTTATTAAGATAGCTGGTTTTTTTTAGTTTCCATAGAGTCTTAGAACAATGAGTTTGGCTGTGCCAAACAAAAGTTATGATTTTCCCAAGTCAGAGATACCGAGGATGACAGAACGGTCTTCGGGATTAAAAAAAAGCATTAGATGTGGTATTTTGACCTTTCGGTCACCTGAGAAGTTGTAGCTAAGATTATGTAGATTCCATAAAAATTGGATTCATGACTTTTGGAGTTTTGACTCAAAAGTTATGGATTTTATTTAATAGCTGTCTGTTTGGACAGATTTGGATTTTGGGAGTATATCAGTTAATGTTCATGTTTCGTTTAGGAACGATTGCTCTCGTTTTGTTCCAATGCAATGTTGTGCAAGTTTAGTTGATTTTTAGTATAATTCACGGTTGCCAGGTGGTGGTGACCCCTGGGGCTAGAGGTTTCCGTCGTTGTCTTCCGTCTCACGGTTGAGGCACTTTAATGTTCCTATGATTATAAAATGTTGAATGCCTGTTGTTGGTATTGTGTTTCTAATATCCATGTTAATATTTAAATGTTCGTATTCAATCCATATGTGTTACCTCCATGATTAGAGAGCATGTTTTTTCAATAATCATATGTCATACCATGCATCCACAATTCATGTTTTAGTCACGGAGTGGATCAATATATAAGACCCATCAATTCCAGTATGGGCACGTAAGACCCACCATTCCAATGTGGGCAGTTTGGGACACCCGTATGAAACGTTCTTCATACGGGGCTTGGATCCCCATATTTTGTTAAATGCGAGCTTAGGTGAACATCGACGGGTGTGTCACCAGCAATACCGGTATATGCATGTGTGTAGTCCCTTCATTTCATCCAAATCATTTATTCCATTCATTCAAATGTTCGTTCTGTGCTTATTTCATATTCTTCAATGGTGTTATCATGATCATGGTTGTTATGTATTAATTATTTACTGTACTTGTTGAGTCTCGGACTCACTCTTGCGTTGTTTGTTTCTTTTAGGTGATCTTTGAGGTTGGTTCCATTGGGAGGGAGTAGACACGCACTCCTCATTCACTTCACCTTAATCAAGTCCAGGATTACATTTTAGTTCGATTTAATCATTCATTAATGATGAACTGTAATAAATAATGTTGGCTGTGGTTGATAACCCTTCTCCGTTAAGATTGATTAAGTACTAAGTGTGAACTTAGTTCATCCTTCTGATATAATTGCTTGAGTTCAAGATATACTCCTGTGATGGTTCTGATAATTGTTGATTCTTATTTTGTCTTGACATTTATGAATGTTGGAATCTCCGGTATAGTTAACTATACAGGGGAAGTTCTGCCGAAATTTAGAATTTTGTCTTCTGTTTTAATTTTGTTAACATGTTAGTTTAGTAGCATTCCAGGCCCTTGTCGGACTGGGGTGTTACACACACCCGTCGGTGTTCACTTAGGCCCGCATTTAACAAAATGCGGGGATCCAAGGCCCGTATGAACAACGTTTCATACGGCAATCTAAATCTGCCCACATTGGAATGGTGGGTCTTACGTGCCTATACTAGAATTGATGGGTCTTTACATTCCACTCCTGTGGATGAAACATGAACAATGAATGAATGGAATGAATTATGAATAATGAAAGTCATCATCTCATTAAACATGGAATAACAAACGTGAAAAGAACATGAAGCATTGAATCTACTCATGGATCATAGAAATAACAGTATGAACAACAAACACTCAACATTCACCAACAATAAGAATCACAAGGTACTTGCCCATGTTGGAATGATGAGACTTTACTACCCACTTCTATAGTGAACGTGAAAGAAGGAACGAATGCATATTTTGAATGTAATCATAGTATCGAAGAATCAAGGTATATCATTTACGAATGGAAATAAGAAATACCGAAATTACCCAGTGCATAATCATCAATCAAGTGGAACAATCAACAAAGAAGACAATTCAATTATACTTGCCTTTCGAACTGCGATGCATTAGGAGGCAAGGACAAAGCCACTAATCTCGAACACTCTCCTCCTACACAATTGAATTACTTGAACAAGAAACCACTTGAATAGGACGTCACTAGAAATGCTTAATCGCAGCATCCTAACCCTAAGGTTCACAAAGTCAATCTACCCAATTGAACCAACAGCTAGCAGGACGATAAACGGGACAGGTACCCTGAGCTCCACTTTATGAAATCGTGGCACGAAAAGAAAATCAATACCAAACACGCATAATGGACTTCTAGTGTGCCATACGTCATTTCTAGGTGCATTGGGAATCCTTCCAAGCTGGTGTCAAACAATCCAGAACGACGCATACCTTGAGCTCCACTTTATGAAATCGAGGCACGGAAAGAAAATCAATACCAAACACCCATAATGGACTTCTAGTGTGCCCTACATCATTTCTACGTGCATTTGGAATAATTCCAAGCAGGTGTAAAACTTTGCAGAATGACGGGTAACCTAAGATCCACTTTATGAAATCGAGGCACAGAAAGAAAATCAGAACCAACCACCCATAATGGACTTCTAGTGTGCCTGACGTCATTTCTACGTACATTGGGAATACTTCCGAGCCAGTGTCAAACTTTCCAGAACGATGCGTACCCTGAGATCCACTTTATTAAATCGAGGCACGGAAAGAAAATCAATTCCAAACACCCATAATAGACTTCTAGTGTGCCTTACGTCATTTCGAGGTGCATTTGCAATAATTTTGAGCAGGTGTGAAACTTTCCAGAACGACGGGTACTCTGAGCTCCACTTTATGAAATCACAGCACGGAAATAAAATCAATACAAAACACCCATAATGGACTTCTAGTGTGCCCTACCTCATTACTAGGTGCATTTTGAATCCTTCTGAGCCGGTGTGAAACTTTCCAGAACGGTGTGTACCCTGAGCTCCACTTTATGAAATCGAGTCACAAAACGATAATCAATACCAAACACCCACAATGGACTTATAGTGTGCCCTAGGTCATTTATAGGTGCATTGGGAATACTTCTGAGTAGGTGTGAAACTTTTCAGAACGACGCGTACCCGCAGCTCCACTTTATGAAATCAAGGCACAGAAAGAAAATCAATACCTAACACCCATAATGGACTTCTAGTGTGCCTCACGTCATTTCAAGGTGCATTTGGATATGATATGAAACTTTCCAAAGCAGCGGGTACCCCGAGCTCTACTTTATGAAATCGAGGCGCGGAAAGAAAATCAATAACAAACAAGCATAATGGACTTCTAGTGTGCCTCGTCATTTCTAGGTGCATTGGCAACCGTCCGAGCCGTGTCAAACATTCTAGAACGACGCGTACCCTGAGCTCCACTTTATGAAATCGAGGCATGGAAAGAAAATCTATACCAACCACCCATAATGCACTTCTAGTGTGCCCCAGCCATTTCTACGTTCATTTGGAATAATTCCAAGCAGGTGTGAAACTTTCCAGAACGACGGGTACCCTGAGCTCCACTTTGTGAAATCGAAGCACAGAAAGAAAATAAATACCAAACACCCATAACGGACTTCTAGTGTGCCCTCGTCTTTTCTAGGTGCATTTGGAATAATTTCGGCGGTGTGAAACTTTGCGAGCAGCGGAACCACAGGCTCCGTTTATGAAATCGAGGCACAAAAGAAAATCTATACCAAACACTCATAAGGGACTTCTAGTTTGCCCTCGTCACTTCTAGGTGCAATTGGAATAATTCGAGGAGGTGTGAATCTTTGCAGATCGGCGCAGTGCTGTGAGCTCCACTTTGTGAAATGGAGGCACAAAAAGAAAATCTATACCAAGCACGCATAATGGACTTCTAGTGTGTCCTACATCATTTCTAGGTGCATTGGGAATCGTCTTAGAAACTCTTTGTCAAGCATTCGTAAGCACGCAGCGTACCTTGAGCTCCACTTTATGAAATCGAGGCACAGAAAGAAAATAAATACCAAACACCCATAATGGACTTCTACTGTGCCCTACGTATTTTCTAGGTGCATTTGGAATAATTCCGAGTAGGTGTGAAACTTTGCAGAACAACGGGAACCCTGAGCTCCACTTTATGAAATCGAGGCACGAAAAGAAAATCTATACCAAACACCCATGATGGACTTCTAGTCTGCCCTACATCACTTCTAGGTGCAATTGGAATAATTCTGAGTAGGTGTGAATCTTTGCAGATCGACGGGTACCCTGAGCTCCACTTTATGAAATCGCGGCACAAAAAGAAAATCAATACCAAACACGCATAATGTACTTCTAGTGTGTCCTACGTCATTTCTAGGTGCAATGGGAATCTTTCCGAGCTGGTCTCAAACATTCCAGAACGACGCGTACCTTGAGCTCCACTTTATGAAATTGAGGCACGGATAGAAAATCAATACCAAACACCCATAATGGACTTCTAGTGCGCCCTACGTCATTTCTACGTGCACTTGGAATAATTCCGAGCAGGTGTGAAAATTTCCAAGACGATGGGTACCCTAAGCTCCACTTCATGGAATCGAGGCACGGAAACAAAATCAATACAAACAACCAAAATGGACTTCTGGTGTATCCTACCTAATTTCTAGGTGCATTTGGAATAATTCCAAGTAGTTGTGAAACATTCTAGAACGACGGGTACCGTGAGCTCCACATTATGAAATCGGGGCACGGAAAGAAAATCAATATGAAACACACCAATTGCACTTCTATTGTGCCCTACCGTCATTTCTAGGAGCATTTACAATCCTTCTGAGCCAGTGTGAAACTTTCCATAACGACGCGTAACTTGAGCTCCACTTTATGAAATCGAGGCATGGAAAGAAAATCAATATCAAACACCTATAATGGACTTCTTGTGTGCCATACGTTATTTCTACGTGCATGTGGAATAATTCCGAGCAGGAAAGAAACTTTCCAAAACGATGGGTGCCCTCAGCTCCACTTTGTGAAATCGAGGCACGGAAAGAAAATCCATACCAAACACCCATAGTGGACTTGTAGTGTGCCCAACGTCATTTCTACGTGTATTTGGAATAATTCTAAGCGGGTCTGAAACTTTGCAGAACGACGGATACCCCGAGCTCCACTTTATGAAATCGAGGCACAGAAAGAAAATCCTCACCAAACACCCCTAATGGTCTTCTAGTGTGCCCTACGTCAATTCTACGTGCATTGGGAATCCTTTCGAGCCGGCGTCAAACTTTCGAGAACGACGCGTACCTTGAGCTCCACTTTATGAAATCGATGCACGGAAAGAAAATCAATACCAAACATCCAAAATGGAATTCTAGTGTGCCCTACATCATTTCTAGGTGCATTGGGAATCATTCCGAGCTGGTGTCAAACTTTCAAAACGACGTGTACCCTGAGCACCACTTTATGAAATCGAGGCACGGAAAGAAAATCAATACCAAACAACCACAATGGACATCTAGTGTGCCTACTTCATTTCTAGGTGCATTTGGAATAATGGACTTCTAGTGTGCCCTACGTCATTTCTAGGTGTATTTGAAATACTTCTGAGTTGGTGTGAAATTTCCATAACGATGAGTACCCTGAGCTCGACTTTATGAAATCGAGGCACGTAAAGAAAATCAATACCACACACCCATAATGGACATCTAGTACGTCATTTCTAGGTGCATTTGGAATAACCTGAGCAGGTGTAAAACTTTGCAGAGCGACGGGTACCCGGAGCTCCACATTATGAAATCGAGGCACGGAAAGAAAATCAATGCAAACACCCAAAATGGACTTCTGGTGTGCCCTATGTCATTTCTAGGTGCATTTGGAAAAATTCCGAGTAGGTGTGAAACTTTACTCAACGACGGTATCCAGACCTCCACTTTATGAAATCGAGGTATGGAAAGAAAATGAACATCAAACTCCCATAATGGACTTCTAGTGTGCCCTACCTCATTTCTAGGTGCATTTGGAATCTTTTCGAGCCGGTGTGAAACTTTCCAGAACGGTGTACCCTGAGCTCCAATTTATGAAATCGAGGCACGGAGAGAAAATCAAAACCAAACACCCATAATGGACTTCTAGTGTGCCCTACGTCATTTCTAGGTGCATTTGGAATACTTCTGAGCAGGGTAAAACTTTGCAGAGCGATGGGTATCCGGAGCTCCACATTATGAAATCGAGGCACGGAAAGAAAATCATTGCAAACACCCAAAATGGACTTCTGGTGTGCCCTATGTCATTTCTAGGTGCATTTGGAACAATTCTGAGCAGGTGTGAAACTTTGGTGAACGACGGAATCCAGAGCTCCACTTTATGAAATCGAGGCACAGAAAGACAATCAATTTGAAACACCAAAAATAGACTTCTAGTGTGCCCTACCTTATTTCTAGGTACATTTGGAATCCTTCCAAGCCGGTGTGAAACTTTCCAGAACGACGCGTACCCTAAGCTCCAATTTATGAAATCGAGACACGGAAAGAAAATGAACACCAAATAGCTATAATGGACTTCTGGTGTGCCCTACGCCATTTCTAGGTGCATTTTCAATAATTCCGAGCACGTGTGAAACATTCCAGAACGACGGGTACCCAGAGCTCCACTGTATGAAATCGAGGCATGGAAAGAAAATGAACATCAAACTCCCATAATAGACTTTTAGTGTGCCCTACCTCATTTCTAGGTGCATTTGGAATCTTTCTGAGCCGGTGTGAAACTTTCCAGAACGGCGTACCCTGAGCTCCAATTTATGAAATCGAGACACAGAGAGAAAATCAAAACCAAACACCCATAATGGACTTCTAGTGTGCCCTACGTCATTTCTAGGTGCATTGGGAATAATTTTGAGCAGGTGTAAAACTTTGCAGAGCGACGGTACCCGGAGCTCCACATTATGAAATCGAGGCTCGGAAATAAAATCAATGCAAACACCCAAAATGGACTTCTGGTGTGCCCTATGTCATTTCTAGGTGCATTTGGAATAATTCCGAGCAGGTGTGAAACTTTCTTGAGCAGCGGTATCGAGCTCCATTTTATGAAATCGAGGCACGAAAAGACAATCAATACGAAACACCCAAAATAGACTTCTAGTGTGCCCTACCTCATTTCTAGGTGCATTTGGAATCCTTCCGAGGCGGTGTGAAACTTTCAGAGCGTAGCGTACCCTAAGCTCCAATTTATGAAATCGAGGCACGAAAGAAAATCCACACCAAATAACTATAATGGACTTCGGTGTGCCCTACGTCATTTCTAGGTGCATTTGGAATAATTCGAGCAAGTGTGAAACATTCGAGAACAGCGGGTACCCGAGCTCCACTTTATGAAATCGAGGCATGGAAAGAAAATGAACATCAAACTCCCATAATGGACTTCTAGTGTGCCCTACCTCATTTCTAGGTGCATTTGGAATCTTTCGAGAAGGTGTGAAACTTTCCGAGCAGAATACCGTGAGCTCCAATTTATGAAATCGAGGCATGGAAAGAAAATCAAAACCAAACACCCATAATGGACTTCTAGTGTGCCCTACGTCATTTCTAGGTGCATTTGGAATAATTCTGAGCAGGTGTAAAACTTTGCAGAGCGACGGGTACCCGGAGCTCCACATTATGAAATCGAGGCACGGAAAGAAAATCAATGCAAACACACAAAATGGACTTCTGGTGTGCCCTATGTCATTTCTAGGTGCATTTGGAATAATTCCGAGCAGGTGTGAAACTTTGCTGAACGACGGTATCCAGAGCTCCACTTTACGAAATCGAGGCACAGAAAGACAATCAACATGAAACATCCAAAATAGACTTCTAGTGTGCCCTACCTCATTTCTAGGTGCATTTGGAATCTTTCCGAGCCGGCGTGAAACTTTCCAGAACGACGCGTACCCTGAGCTCCAATTTATGAAATCGAGGCACAGAAAGAAAATCACACCAAATAACTATAATGGCCTTCTGGTGTGCCCTACGTCATTTCTAGGTGCATTTGGAATAATGTAGAGCAAGTGTGAAACATTCCACGGTTATGAAATCGAGGCATGGAAAGAAAATGAATATCAAACTCCCATAATGGACTTCTAGTGTGCCCTACCTCATTTCTAGGTGCATTTGGAATCTTTCCGAGCGGTGTGAAACTTTCTAAGCAGCGTACCTCGAGCTCCAATTTATGAAATCGAGGCACGGAAAGAAAATCAAAATCAAACACCCATAATGGACTTCTAGTGTGCCCTACGTCATTTCTAGGTGCATTTGGAATAGTTCCGAGCAGTGTAAAACTGTCTATTCGAAAGCGGTGTGAAACTTTCTTCGAGCAGCGGTATCCGAGCTCCACTTTACGAAATCGAGGCACAGAAAGACAATCAATACGAAACAACCAAAATAGACTTCTAGTGTGCCCTACCTCATTTCTAGGTGCATTTGGAATCCTTCCGAGCCGGTGTGAAACTTTCCAGAACGACGCGTACCCTAAGCTCCAATTTATGAAATCGAGGCATGGAAAGAAAATCCACACCAAATAACTATAATGGACTTCTGGTGTGCCCTACGTCATTTCTAGGTGCATTTGGAATATTTCCGAGCAAGTGTGAAACATTCCAGAACAACGGGTACCCAGAGCTCCACTTTATGAAATCGAGGCATGGAAAGAAAATGAACATCAAACTCCCATAATGGACTTCTAGTGTGCGCTACCTCATTTCTAGGTGCATTTGGAATCTTTCAAGAAGGTGTGAACCTTTCGAGCAGCGTACCCTGAGCTCCAATTTATGAAATCGAGGCATGGAGAGAAAATCAAAACCAAACACCCATAATGGACTTCTAGTGTGCCCTACGTCATTTCTAGGTGCATTTCGAATACTTCTGAGTAGGGTAAAACTTTGCAGAGCGACGGGTATCCGGAGCTCCACATTATGAAATCGAGGCACGGAAAGAAAATCCACACCAAATAGCTATAATGGACTTCTGGTGTGCCCTGCGTCATTTCTAGGTGCATTTGGAATAATTTCGAGCAAGTGTGAAACATTCCAGAACGACAGGTACCTAGAGTTCCACTGTATGAAATCGAGGCATAGAAAGAAAATGAACATCAAACTCCCATAATGGACTTCTAGTGTGCCCTACCTCATTTCTAAGTGCTTTTGGAATCTTTCCCAGCCGGTGTGAAACTTTCCAAAACGAGGCGTACCCTGAGCTGCAATTTATGAAATCGATGCACGAAAAGAAAAGCCACACCAAATAACTATAATGGACTTCTGGTGTGCCCTACGTCATTTCTAGGTGCATTTGGAATAATTCTGAGTAGGTGTAAAACTTTGCAGAGTGACGGGTACCCGGAGCTCCACATTATGAAATCGAGGCACGGAAAGAAAATCAATGCAAACACCCAAAATGGACTTCTGGTGTGCCCTATGTCATTTCTAGGTGCATTTGGAATAATTCCGAGCAGGTGTGAAACTTTCTAAACAGCGGTATCGAGCTCCACTTTATGAAATCGAGGCACACAAAAGAAAATCAATACTGAAACACCCAAAATAGACTTCTAGTGTGCCCTACCTCATTTCTAGGTGCATTTGGAATCCTTCCGAGCCGGTGTGAAACTTTTCAAAGCGACGCTGCACCTAAGCTCCAATTTATGAAATCGAGGCACGAAAGAAAATCCACACCAAATAACTATAATGGACTTACGGTGTGCCCTACGTCATTTCTAGGTGCATTTGGAATAATTCCGAGCAAGTGTGAAACATTCGAGTAAGCCACGGTACCCGAGCTCCACTTTATGAAATCGAGGCATGGAAAGAAAATGAACATCAAACTCCCATAATGGACTTCTAGTGTGCCCTACCTCATTTCTAGGTGCATTTGGAATATTTCGGTGTGAAACTTTCCAGAGCAGCGTGTGAAACTTTCGAGCAAACGACGGCACTCGAGCTCCACATTATAAAATCGAGGCACGGAAAAAAAATCAATGCAAACACCCAAAATGGACTTCGGTGTGCCCTATGTCATTTCTAGGTGCATTTGGAATAATTCCTAGCAGTGTGAAACTTTCTTTGAATAGCGGTATCCGAGCTCCACTTTATGAAATCGAGGCACAGAAAGACAATCAATACGAAACACCCAAAATAGACTTCTAGTGTGCCCTACCTCATTTCTAGGTGCATTTGAAATCCTTTCGAGCCGATGTGAAACTTTCCAGAACGACGCGTACCCTAAGCTCCAATTTATGAAATCGATGCGCGGAAAGAAAATCCGCACCAAATAACTATAATGGACTTTTGCTATGCCCTACGTCATTTCTAGGTGCATTTGGAATAATTTCGAGCAAGTGTGAAACATTCCAGAACGACGAGTACCTAGAGCTCCACTTTATGAAATCGAGGCACGGAAAGAAAATGAACATCAAACTCCCATAATGGACTTCTAGTGTGCCCTACCTCATTTCTAGGTGCATTTGGAATATTTCCGAGGTAGTGTGAAACTTTCGAGCACGACGTGCCACGAGCTCCAATTTATGAAATCGAGGCACGGAAAGAAAATCAAAACCAAACACCCATAATGGACTTCTAGTGTGCCCTCGTCATTTCTAGGTGCATTTGGAATAATTCGAGCAGTGTAAAACTTTGCAGAGTGATCTGCACCGGAGCTCCACATTATGAAATCGAGGCACGGAAAGAAAATCAATGCAAACACCCAAAATGGACTTCGGTGTGCCCTATGTCATTTCTAGGTGCATTTGGAATAATTCAAGCGGTGTGAAACTTTCTTTGAACAGCGGCATCCAGAGCTCCACTTTATGAAATCGAGGCACGAAAGACAATCAATCTGAAACACCAAAAATACACTTCTAGTGTGCCCTACCTCATTTCTAGATGCATTTGGAATCCTTCCGAGCCGGTGTGAAACTTTCCAGAACGACGCGTACCCTAAGCTCCAAATTATCAAATCGAGGCACGGAAAAAAAATCCACACCAAATAACTATAATGGACTTCTGGTGTGCCCTACGTCATTTCTAGGTGCATTTGTAAAAATTCCGAGCAAGTGTAAAACATTGCAGAACGACGGGTACCAGAGCTCCACTGTATGAAATCGAGGCATGAAAAGAAAATGAACATCAAACTCCCATAATGGACTTCTAGTGTGCCCTACCGCATTTCTAGGTGCATTTGGAATCTTTACCAGCCGGTGTGAAACTCTCCAGCACGACGCGTACCCTGAGCTCTAATTTACGAAATCGAGGCACGGAATGAAAATCAAAACCAAACACCCATAATAGACTTCTAGTGTGCCCTTCGTCATTTCTAGGTGCATTTGTAATAATTCTGAACAGGTGTAAAACTTTGCGGAGTGATGGGTACCCGGAGCTCCACATTATGAAATCGAGGCACGGAAAGACAATCAATGCAAACACCCAAAATGGACTTCGTGTGTCCTATGTCATTTCTAGGTGCATTTGAAATAATTCCGGCAGTGTGAAACTTTCTTTGAGCAGCGGTATCAGAGCTCCACTTTATGAAATCGAGGTACAGAAAGACAATCAATACGAAACACAAAAAATAGACTTTTAGTGTGCCCTACCTCATTTCTAGGTGCATTTGGAATCCTTAGAGCGGTGTGAAACTTTCTAGAACGCAGCGTACCCTAAGCTCCAATTTATGAAATCGAGGCACGAAAGAAAATCCACACCAAATAACTATAATGGACTTCTGGTGTGCCCTACGTCATTTCTAGGTGCATTTGGAATAATTCCGAGCAAGTGTGAAACATTCCAGAATGACGGGTAGCCAGAGCTCTAGTGTATGAAATCGAGGCTTTAAAAGAAAATGAACATCAAACTGACATAATGGACTTCTAGTGTGCCCTACTGCATTTCTAGGTGCATTTGGAATCTTTACCAGCCGGTGTGAAACTTTCCAGCACGACGCGTACCCTGAGCTCCAATTTATGAAATCGAGGCACGGAAAGAAAATCAAAACCAAACACCCATAATGGACTTCTAGTGTGCCCTACGTCATTTCTAGGTGCATTTGGAATAATTACGGCAGGTGTAAAACTTTGCGAGAAGCGGCGGGTGTTGGAAATATGCCTAGAGGCAATCATAGAGATGATTATATTTCATTATGTTCACAATATTTGATAATATGTTATCTTGTTCCTTGAATGAATCATCAGTCATGAAGATTAACGAGTATGTGACTTGTTGGTGAAGCTCTTTTTAACTTATGATGATGTCGTTCTAAAAATATCCCTGGTCGAAAGTCACTGGTCGGAACACTAGTGACTCCACGACCAGCACATGTATTGATTGATGACCACGTTTCACCGGTCATGGATATAGGTATATCGAATCAACAATGTGGACATGTGTTAGAGAACATGGTGTTGGATAAGACCCACCTTGAGACACTATTGAGATTGTTATGTTTCTATGTGTTGTTAGTTGGTCTCAAGCAATGATGATGTATAATCCTTAGACCTGAGATCAGCATGGTTTCCTACATGTGTAATAGCACTCTCAGGGGTTGCCAAACGCTGCTCTTAACTGGGTGGTTATAAAAGTAGCTTTCGGGTATGCTATGAAACATGCAGAGAGGATGTGACTGTCGGATATGGATTTGCCCTCCTAACATAACAGAGAGATATCTGGGCCCCTCAAGTGATCGGATAAAGAAAGTGCATGGCCATACCCTTTGGGTCAAGAGTTCGACCACATGAGGTTATCCGATACTCGATCGAGAAAGCATTGAGCGATCCATGGATGACACCACATCTCACCAGAGTTCAACCAGATATCGTGAGGCAAAGGGAGAATACATGAGAGGTGCTTGGTTCGACCCGACTACGGACAAGTCGTATGGAGATACAAGCAAGTCGTAGGCGGTCGAACGTAATCACAGTGAGTGGTGAAACCAAGTCGTAAGGAGTTCTGAGAGTTGGTCGTGATCAAATACGTAATTGGTCAGTATAGAGATAGGACCACGGTCGTAAGTGATAAGGACTGGTTGTAGATCATATTGCATTAAGGTTAAATCCGATATAATTTGTGTGTATTAAGGGAATCGTTATGTTTCGCTAGGAACGCTTCGACTCGTGGTCGGAAAGGGTTTCAGTCACAACCGAACTACACATGAACCTAACGGGTCACACACTTAACGGGTTGGAACAAACAAGAACGAATACGATTCGTAAAGCGTGTTTGGATAGGATCCGTCACGGGCCTATATAAAGAGATGCATGAGGCTGTTGGAATAGGAGAGTTGACGCGAGTTGCCCTACCGAAACCCTAGCCGCCATTTTCTTGAGAGCCTCCCCGTGCGATTTGGTGCTAGCACACCGGCGTACGGTTGTTCCTTCCCTGGACGTGTGGATATCGTAGAGGCGCTACTACGATTGTTGCGCTTGAGGACGATCGCGATCTTCACAAGGAATCTGAGAGGTTCTTTGGAGGAGACGATCGACTCTGACCACTACATCGACGTGCTCTTCGTTGGACCAGGTTGCTCCAACCCTTCTATCTTTGCTCTCTGCGTCCCGGTGGTAACGATCTATGACCATCTACTTGCTTGGCATCCTGGTTTGCGTGGTAGAAAATTTTGTTTGTAGCTATTGTAGCCTACCCGTATCCCAACAACGGGTACCCGGAGCTCCACATTATGAAATCGAGGCACGGAAAGAAAATCAATGCAAACACCCAAAATGGACTTCTGGTGTGCCCTATGTCATTTTTAGGTGCATTTGGAATAATTCGAGCTGGTGTGAAACTTTCTTTGAACCAGCGGTATCGAGCTCCACTTTACGAAATCGAGGCACAGAAAGACAATCAATACGAAACACCCAAAATAGAGACAATCAATACGAAACACCCGAAATAGACTTCTAGTGTGCCCTACCTCATTTCTAGATGCATTTGGAATCCTTCCGAGCCGGTGTGAAACTTTCGAGCAGCGCGCACGCTAAGCTCCAATTTATGAAATCGAGGCACGGAAAGAAAATCCACACCAAATAACTATAATGGACTTCAGTGTGCCTCGTCATTTCTAGGTGCATTTGAATAATTCCGAGCAAGTGTGAAACATTCGAGCATCCGGGTACCCAGAGCTCAACTTTATGAAATCGAGGCATGGAAAGAATATGAACATCAAACTCCCATAATAGACTTCTAGTGTGCCCTACCTCATTTCTAGGTGCATTTGGAATCTTTCCGAGCCGGTGTGAAACTTTCCCGAACGACGCGTACCCTGAGCTCCAATTTATGAAATCGAGGCACGGAAAGAAAATCAAAACCAAACACCCATAACGGACTTCTAGTGTGCCCGACATCATTTCTATGTGCATTTGGAATAATTCTGAGCAGGTGTAAAACTTTGCAGAGCGACGGGAACCCGGAGCTCCACATTATGAAAACGAGGCACGGAAATAAAATCAATGCAAACACCCAAAATGGACTTCTGGTGTGCCCTATGTCATTTTAGGTGCATTTGGAATAATTCCGAGCAGGTGTGAAACTTTCTTTGAGCGAGGGTATCGAGCTCCACTTTCTGAAATCGAGGCACGCGAGAAAGACAATCAATACGAAACACCAAAAATAGACTTCTAGTGTGCCCTTCCTCATTTCTAGGTGCATTTGGAATCCTTCCGAGCCGGTGTGAAACTTTCGAGCAGCGACGCGTACCCTAAGCTCCAATTTATGAAATCGAGACACGGAAAGAAAATCCACACCAAATAACTATAATGGACTTACGGTGTGCCTAAGTCATTTCTAGGTGCATTTGGAATAATTCCAAGCAAGTGTGAAACATTCGAGCAGCGGGTACCTAGAGCTCCACTTTATGAAATCAAGGCATGGAAAGAAAATGAACATCAAACTCCCATAATGGACTTCTAGTGTGCCTACCTCATTTCTAGGTGCATTTGGAATCTTTCCAGAGCGGTGTGGAACTTTCGAGCAATCCAGCGCACCTCGAGCTCCAATTTATGAAATCGAGGCACGGAAAGAAAATGAAAACCAAACACCCATAATGGACTTCTAGTGTGCCCTACGTCATTTCTAGGTGCATTTGGAATAATTAAAGCGGTGTAAAACTTTGCAGAGCGCGGGCACCCAGAGCTCCACATTATGAAATCGAGGCACGGAAAGAAAATCAATGCAAACACCCAAAATGGACTTCGGTGTGCCCTATGTCATTTCTAGGTGCATTTGGAATAATTCCGAGCGGTGTGAAACTTTTGTTGAGCGAGCGGTATCGAGCTCCACTTTACGAAATCGAGGCACGAAAAGACAATCAATCTGAAACACCAAAAATAGACTTCTAGTGTGCCCTACCTCATTTCTAGGTGCATTTGGAATTCTTCCGAGCCGGTGTGAAACTTTCCAGAACGACGCGTACCCTAAGCTCCAATTTATGAAATCGAGGCATGGAAAGAAAATCCACATCAAATAAGTATAATGGACTTCTGGTGCGCCCTACGACATTTCTAGGTGCATTTAGAATAATTCCGAGCAAGTGTGAAACAATCCAGAACGACAAGTACCGAGAGCTCCACTGTATGAAATCGAGGCGTGGAAAGAAAATGAACATCAAACTCCCATAATGGACTTCTGGTGTGCCTTACCTCATTCCTAGGTGCATTTGGAATAATTCCGAGCTGGTGTGAAACTTTCTTTGAGCAGCAGTATCCAGAGCTCCACTTTACGAAATCGAGGCACGAAAGACAATCAATATGAAACACCCAAAATAGACTTCTAGTGTGCCCTATGTCATTTCTAGGTGCATTTGGAATCCTTCCGAGCGGTGTGAAACTTTCGAGAATCCACGCGCACCTAAGCTCCAATTTATGAAATCGAGGCCGGAAGAAAATCAAAACCAAACACCCATAATGGACTTCTAGTGTGCTCACGTCATTTCTAGGTGCATTTGGAATAATTCTAGCAGGTGTAAAACTTTGTAAGAGTTTACCTGCATGGCAAAGCTCCACATTATGAAATCGAGGCACGGAAAGAAAATCAATGCAAACACCCAAAATGGACTTCGGTGTGCCCTATGTCATTTCTAGGTGCATTTGGAATAATTCGAGCGGTGTGAAACTTTCTTTGAGCAGCGGTATCCAGAGCTCCACTTTATGAAATCGAGGCACGAAAGACAATCAATACTGAAACACCCAAAATAGACTTCTAGTGTGCCCTACCTCATTTCTAGGTGCATTTGAATCCTTCCGGCCGGTGTGAAACTTTCCGAGCCATCGCGTACCCTAAGCTCCAATTTATGAAATCGAGGCACGAAAAGAAATTCCATACCACATAACTATAATGGACTTCTGGTGTGCCCTACGTCATTTCTAGATGCATTTGGAATAATTCCGAGTAAGTGTGAAACATTCGAGCAGCGGTACCCAGAGCTCCACTTTATGAAATCGAGGCATGGAAAGAAAATGAACATCAAACTCCCATAATGGACTTCTAGTGTGCCCTACCTCATTTCTAGGTGCATTTGGAATCTTTCCGAGCCATTGTGAAACTTTCGAGCAGCGAGCGTACCTGCTCCAATTTATGAAATCGAGGCACGGAAGAAAATCAAAACCAAACACCCATAATGGACTTCTAGTGTGCCCTACGTCATTTCTAGGTGCATTTGGAATAATTTTGAGCAGGTGTAAAACTTTGCGCATCGACGTGGTGCGGAGCTCCACATTATGAAATCGATGCACGGAAAGAAAATCAATGCAAACACCCAAAATGGACTTCGGTGTGCCCTATGTCATTTTAGGTGCATTTGGAAAAATTCGGCGGTGTGAAACTTTGTTGAACGAGGGTATCGAGCTCCACTTTACGAAATCGAGGCACGGAAAGACAATCAATCTGAAACACCAAAAATATACTTCTAGTGTGCCCTACCTCATTTCTAGGTGCATTTGGATCCTTCCGAGCGGTGTGAAACTTTCGAGCAGCACGCATACCCTAAGCTCCAATTTATGAAATCGAGGCACGGAAAGAAAATCCACACCAAATAACTATAATGGACTTCGGTGTGCCCTACGTCATTTCTAGGTGTATTTGGAATAATTCGAGCAAGTGTGAAACATTCGAGCAGCGGGTACCGAGCTCCACTTTATGAAATCGAGGCATGGAAAAAAATTAACATCAAACTCCCATAATGGACTTCTAGTGTGCCCTACCTCATTTCTAGGTGCATTTGGAATCTTTCCAGAAATTGGTGTGAAACTTTCCAAAACACGCGCACCTTGAGCTCCAATTTATGAAATCGAGGCACGGAAAGAAAATCAAAACCAAACACCCATAATGGACTTCTAGTGTGCCCTACGTCATTTCTAGGTGCATTTGCAATAATTATGAGCAAGTGTAAAACTTTGCGAGCGGCTTCGCACCCGGAGCTCCACATTATGAAATCGAGGCACGGAAAGAAAATCAATGCAAACACCCAAAATGGACTTCGGTGTGCCCTATGTCATTTCTAGGTGCATTTGGAATAATTCGAGCAGGTGTCCGATTATTTGTTGAACAACGGTATCCAAAGGCTCCACTTTCTGAAATCGAGGCACGTAAAGGCAATCAATCTGAAACACCAAAAATAGACTTCTAGTGTTCCCTACCTCATTTCTAGGTGCATTTGGAATCCTTTCGAGCGGTGTGAAACTTTCGAGCATCCATCGCGTACCTAAGCTCCAATTTATGAAATCAAGGCATGGAAAGAAAATCCACACCAAATAACTATAATGGACTTCGTGTGCCTACGTCATTTCTAGGTGCATTTAGAATAATTCCAAGCAAGTGTGAAACAATCCAGAAAAGACAGTACCAGAGCTCCATCTTTATGAAATCGAGACATGGAAAGAAAATGAGCATCAAACTCCCATAATGGACTTCTATTGCACCCTACCTCATTTCTAGGTGCATTTGGAATCTTTCCGAGCGGTGTGAAACTTTCGAGCGACCGTATCCTAAGCTCCAATTTATGAAATCGAGGCACGGAAAGAAAATCAATCTGAAACACCCAAAATAGACATCTAGTGTGCCCTCGTCATTTCTAGGAGCATTTGGAATCCTTCCAAGCCGGTGTGAAACTTTCCGTAATCCACGCGCGTACCTAAGCTCCAATTTATGAAATCGAGGCACGAAAGAAAATCAAACCAAACACCCATAATGGACTTTAGTGTGCCCTACGTCATTTCTAGGTGCATTTGGAATAATTCGAGCAGGTGTAAAACTTTGCGGAGCGGCAGATTACTGAGCTCCAGATTATGAAATCGAGGCACGGAAAGAAAATCAATGCAAACACCCAAAATGGACTTCTGGTGTGCCCTACGTCATTTCTAGGTGCATTTGGAATAATTCGAAAGTGTGTGAAACTTTCTTTGAGCAGCGGTATCGAGCTCCACTTTATGAAATCGAGGCACTGAAAGACAATCAATCTGAAACACCCAAAATAGACTTCTAGTGTGCCCTACCTCATTTCTAGGTGCATTTGGAATCCTTTCGAGCAGTGTGAAACTTTCGAGCCACGCGCACTCGAGCTCCAATTTATGAAATCGAGGCACGGAAAGAAAATCCACACCAAATAAATATAATGGACTTACGGTGTGCTCTACGTCATTTCTAGGTGCATTTGGAATAATTCCGAGCAAGTGTGAAACATTCGAGCAGCGGGTACCCAGAGCTCCACTATATGAAATCGAGGTATAGAGAGAAAATGAACATCAAACTCCCATAATGGACTTCAAGTGTGCCCAACCTCATTTCTAGGTGCATTTGGAATTTCCCAGCCAGTGTGAAACTTTCTAGAACGACGCGCACCCTGAGCTCCAATTTATGAAATCGAGGCACGGAAAGAAAATCAAAACCAAACAACCATAATGGACTTCTAGTGTGCCCTACGTCACTTCTAGGTGTATTTGGAATAATTCCGGAGTGTGAAACTTTGCAGAGCAATGGGCACCGGAGCTCCACATTATGAAATCGAGGCACGGAAAGAAAATCAATAACAAACACCCAAAATAGACTTCTAGTGTGCCCTACCTCATTTCTAGGTGCATTTGGAATAATTCCGAGCAGGTGTGAAACTTTCTTTGAGCGAGCGGTATCCGAGCTCAATTTCTGAAATCGAGGCACCGGAGAAAAGACATTCAATACGAAACACCAAAATAGACTTCTAGTGTGCCCTTCCTCATTTCTAGGTGCATTTGGAATCCTTCCGAGCGGTGTGAAACTTTCGAGCAGCACGCGTACCTAAGCTCCAATTTATGAAATCGAGGCACGGAAAGAAAATCCACACCAAATACCTATAATGGACTTCAGGGTGCCCACGTCATTTCTAGGTGCATTTGGAATAATTCGAGAAAGTGTGAAACATTCCAAGCAGCCAGGTACCCGAGCTCCACTTTATGAAATCGAGGCACGAAAGAAAATCATTACCAAACAACCATAATGGACTTCTAGCATGCCCTTCATTTTCTAGGTGCATTTGGAATCCTTTCCGAGCCGGTGTCAAACTTTCCGAGCGATGGGCACCCTCGGCTCCACTTTATGAAATCGAGGCACTGAAAAGAAAATCAATACAAACACCCATAATGGACTTCCGTGTGCCCTACGTCATTTCTATGTGCATTTGAATCCTCCGAGCTGGTGTGAAACTTTTGAACAGCGTATATCTTGAGCTCCACTTTATGAAATCGAGGTACGTAAAGAAAATCTATACTAAACACCCATTTTGAACTTTTAGTGTGCCCTACGTCATTTCTTGTTGCATTTTGGAATAATTCCGAGCAGATGTCAAACTTTCCAAAACGAGCGGTACCCAGAGCTCCACTTTATGAAATCGAGGCACGGAAAGAAAATCAACACCAAACTCCCATAATGGACTTCTAGTGTGCCCTACCTCATTTCTAGGTGCATTTGGAATCTTTCCGAGCCGGTGTGAAACTTTCCGTAAGCCACGTGCACTGCTCCAATTTATGAAATCGAGGCACGGAAAGAAAATCAAACCAAACACCCATAATGGACTTCTAGTGTGCCCTACGTCATTTCTAGGTGCATTTGGAATAATTCGAGCGGTGTAAAACTTTGCAGATCGACCGCGGTGCGGAGCTCGACATTATGAAATCGATGCACGGATAGAAAATCAATGCAAACACCCAAAATGGACTTCTGGTGTGCCCTATGTCATTTTAGGTGCATTTGGAAAAATTCCGAGCAGGTGTGAAACTTTGTTGAACGAGGGTATCCAGAGCTCCACTTTACGAAATCGAGGCACAGAAAGACAATCAATACGAAACACCAAAAATATACTTCTAGTGTGCCCTACCTCATTTCTAGGTGCATTTGGATCCTTCCGAGCCGTGTGAAACTTTCCAGAACGACGCATACCCTAAGCTCCAATTTATGAAATCGAGGCACGGAAAGAAAATCCACACCAAAAAACTATATTGGACTTCTGGTGTGCCCTACGTCATTTCTAGGTGTATTTGGAATAATTGCGAGCAAGTGTGAAACATTTCGTAATCCAGGCACCCGAGCTCCACTTTATGAAATCGAGGCATGGAAAAAAATTAACATCAAACTCCCATAATGGACTTCTAGTGTGCCCTACCTTATTTCTAGGTGCATTTGAAATCTTTCCGAGCCGGTGTGAAACTTTCCAAAACGACGCGTACCGTGAGCTCCAATTTATGAAATCGAGGCATGGAAAGAAAATCAAAGCCAAAGAACCATAATGGACTTCTAGCGTGCCCTACGTCATTGCTAGGTGCATTTGCAATAATTATGAGCAAGTGTAAACTTGCAAGAGCGACGCACCGGAGCTCCACATTATGAAATCGAGGCACGGAAAGAAAATCAATGCAAACACCCAAAATGGACTTCTGGTGTGTCGTATGTCATTTCTAGGTGCATTTGGAATAATTCCGAAAGTGTGTCGATTATTTGTGCAACGATCGATCCAAGGCTCCACTTTACGTAAATCGAGGCACGAGAAAGGCAATCAATCTGAAACACCAAAAATAGACTTCTAGTGTTCCCTACCTCATTTCTAGGTGCATTTGGAATCCTTTCGAGCCGGTGTGAAACTTTCCAGAACGACGCGTACCCTAAGCTCCAATTTATGGAAATCAAGGCATGGAAAGAAAATCCACACCAAATAACTATAATGGACTTCAGTGCCAGACGTCATTTCTAGGTGCATTTAGAATAATTCCAAGCAAGTGTGAAACAATCCAGAAAGACAGGTACCCAGAGCTCCACTGTATGAAATCGAGACATGGAAAGAAAATGAGCATCAAACTCCCATAATGGACTTCTATTGCACCCTACCTCATTTCTAGGTGTATTTGGAATCTTTCCGAGCGGTGTGAAACTTTCCGATCCATTACGTATCCTAAGCTCAATTTATGAAATCGAGGCACCTGAAAGAAAATCAATACGTAAACACCCAAAATAGACATCTAGTGTGCCCTACGTCATTTCTAGGTGCATTTGGAATCCTTCCAAGCAGGTGTGAAACTTTCGTAATCCACGCTGCACCCTAAGCTCCAATTTATGAAATCGAGGCACGGAAAGAAAATCAAAACCAAACACCCATAATGTACTTGTAGTGTGCCGTACGTCATTTCTAGGTGCATTTGGAATAATTCTGAGCAGGTGTAAAACTTTGCGGAGCGACGGGTACTCGGAGCTCCGCATTGTGAAATCGAGGCACGGAAAGAAAATCAATGCAAACACCCAAAATGGACTTCTGTGTGCCCTATGTCATTTCTAGGTGCATTTGGAATAATTCGAGCGGTGTGAAACTTTCTTTGAACGACAGTATCCAGAGCTCCACTTTATGAAATCGAGGCACAAAGAAAGACAATCAATCTGAAACACCCAAAATAGATTTCTAGTGTGCCCTACCTCATTTCTAGGTGCATTTGGAATCCTTTCGAGCGAGTGTGAAACTTTCCAGATCCACGTGCACTCGAGCTCCAATTTATGAAATCGAGGCACGGAAAGAAAATCCACACCAAATAAATATAATGGACTTCTACGGTGTGCTCACGGCATTTCTAGGTGCATTTGGAATAATTCCGAGCAAGTGTGAAACATTCCGTAATCCACGGCACCCAGAGCTCCACTTTATGAAATCGAGGCATGGAAAGAAAATGAACATCAAACTCCCATAATGGACTTCTAGTGTGCCCTACCTCATTTCTAGGTGCATTTGGAATCTTCCGAGCCAAGTGTGAAACTTTCTAGAACGACGCTGCACTCGAGCTCCAATTTATGAAATCGAGGCACGAAAGAAAATCAAAACCAAAGACCCATAATGGACTTCTAGTGTGCCCTACGTCATTTCTAGGTGCATTTGGAATAATTCCTAGCAGGTGTGAAACTTTGCAGAGCAATGGGTACCCGGAGCTCCACATTATGAAATCGAGGCACGGAAAGACAATCAATACGAAACACCCAAAATAGACTTCTAGTGTGCCCTACCTCATTTCTAGGTGCATTTGGAATAATTCCGAGCAGGTGTGAAACTTTGCTGAACGACGGTATCCAGAGCTCAATTTACGAAATCGAGGCACAGAAAGACATTCAATACTGAAACACCAAAAATAGACTTCTAGTGTGCCCTACCTCATTTCTAGGTGCATTTGGAATCCTTCCGAGCCAGTGTGAAACTTTCCAGAACGACGCGTACCTAAGCTCCAATTTATGAAATCGAGGCACGGAAAGAAAATCCACACCAAATACCTATAATGGACTTCGGGTGCCCCACGTCATTTCTAGGTGCATTTGGAATAATTCCAGAAAGTGTGAAACATTCCGCAGCCAGGTACCCGAGCTCCACTTTATGAAATCGAGGCACGGAAAGAAAATCATTACCAAATAACCATAATGGACTTCTAGCATGCCCTTCATTTTATAGGTGCATTTGGAATCCTTTCCGAGCCGGTGTCAAACTTTCGAACGATGGGCACCCTCAGCCCACTTTATGAAATCGAGGCACTAAAAGAAAATCAATACAAACACCCATAATGGACTTCTAGTGTACCCTACGTCATTTCTATGTGCATTTGAA